>JABUQX010017312.1:0-7500 GCA_015478945.1 Trachelipus rathkii | reverse complement strand
TTTCGAATTGAAGTTTTTCAACTGCAACATAAAGTGATTGATTTAACTTGTTCTAATATTGTGTTACAAAAAAACTTGCCTTTATAACGGAGATCTAGTAAGTTGCAATAGTATGAATGTCATTAATTTCCACAGAACCAAAGCCTTTTTCTAACTCTAGTTTTATTACACCATTCATTCTTTTTAAAATGTCATCATTTTCATTTGAAGATGGTTCAAAATGTTTCCTTAGCGTTGAGATTAATGGTATTACATAGGAGACAGAAGCTGTAGAGGCGCTGATTTTTTTGACATCCCTAATCTCATGTGACTCTGTTGACTCAAATTATTATGACTTTCATGTTGTGATATCATGAGTCATCATTACACAGTTGAGTCGAGCGAGTCCCATGTCTCTCATTTAAAGTTTGCGTTCAGATTCATCTTGAATATTTTAATTTTAAAATTCTTTATCAAATCTAGACAATAAATATCCGCGCAATATCCACAGGTCAAAGCGTGGATCTTTGATAATGTGCGGATGCTCCGTGGATGCGGATGCCGATGTTACCTGCATCACTAGTTTACGAAACTTTAAAAATACTGGAGTTTGATTTCAATTTTGTCTAACTATGTGCATAATCGTAAAAAATGTTGAATTTAAGACATGCTTACTCAAAAATGTAACAAATACGGCGACGTGGTAGACCCGTTTGAATTGATGAATGGTGGGAAAGAAGAAAGCACAGCAGCAAACTAGCCTGGAGTTACCAATATCATCACAAAACTCATGCGCTGACACAGCACCCCTTGTGCTACGAGGGCGTCGTAAAGGTGGCAGTACGCGTGATAAGCTCCCTTGAGCACCTGCCGCTGCGGTACCTATAGAAAAAGAGATAAAGCACAAACATTGCGCCGCAAAGATAGGGGGTCAAGTGAACTGGAAAGTGCAGAACAGTTTATAAGCCTTTTGGGCCTTTGACTCGACCCTATCCAAAAGCCGGGTGAAAACCAGAGCCCCCCCCCCCCAGATATGAGAGCAGTACTCCATTACAAGGGGCGGATGAGGCCCTGTATAGCTGGAGCACTAGAAGAGCTGAAAAAAAGTCTCGCAGGCCTAAAACAGAAACTCCCAGTTTCTTTGAGGGCCGCCCTAGCAACGTGTGATGTGAGGTTTCCAAGAATTTTTTTGTTGTATGTAAGGCAAGGAATGTATATACTGTCAACAGGGACGAGAGGACCGTACGAAAAGAGATAGGAAAGTTAGCAAATGTCTTTGATAGGGAGATTTGAGAAGTCGGTTTTTAAGAGTTGAATTTCACAAGGTTGAGACACCCCACCCGAAATTCTATCCAGATCAGCGAGAATAGAATGGAAAGATTAGGACGAAAGGCAATTCTAGAGGTAAAAGAGGGAACAGAATTGAAGTGAGTTGAAGAATGAAGGATCGAGTCATCGGCATATGAGTGGATAGAATTAGATGTGCAGGTGAGAAGATCATTAATGAAAAAGTAGGAATAAAGGTAGGAGAAAAGACAGAACCCTGAAGGAACACCACTATTGATAGAAAAAGAAGTCACCCAATCAAAAACAGCCGATAATGAGCGATTTGAAAGAAAACTAGAAATAAGTAAGCAAGAGAAGGAGGAAACCCAAAGGTGGGAAGCTTAGAGAGCAGTGACGCGTGCCATACCCGGTCAAATGCTTTTTATATGTCAAGCGTCACCACACAAGTCTCCCCGTAGTTCCTAAGAGCGGAAAACCATAATCAGTTAGATAGGAAAGTATTATCGCCAGTAGACCTCGAGCGCCGAAAGCCGTATGGCGATCGGAAGAAGTGATGAGATTCCAGATGAACTAAGAAATGAGAATCAAAAGGTTTTTTGAAGAAGGTATTCCAAAAAAGGGAAATTTTTTTTCTTTAGGGGGGATTTAAGAATAACAAGTGAAGCTATTAGGCGATAGCTTAGAAGGATCAGAGCTTCTTCCTTTTTCGGAACTGGTTGGACATGTGCGTGCTTTCCACACTGATGAAGTATCTAGTATTGAGACAATTAGAGAATTATAGTTGAATGTAGGGACGGTCAGCACGAAAGCACCACTCCTTCCAAAACTCTGGGAGGAATGCCATCGGGGGGGACACCGCCTTCCTAACGTTCATTAGATTTCAGAGCCCATGCACCCAACCAAATGTAATCACAGGCAAAGAGGCATAGGACACCTGAGGGAGAAGGTAGGCAGAATGCCAGAATCGATCTAGGGTTGACGTTAGCAGGAAAAATAGGAGGCTGAAAGAGCGAGATTTGCCTTCATGTTAGGCAAGAATTATACCAGTCAACAGATACCATCAGATCGAAATAAGAGGGAGGGAAAGGACAGAGATTTAACAGAATTTCTTAGAAGTGTTTTATCACGGCAATAGGCCACGAAAGCTTAGAATCAGTCAGCAATGACATCAACGCGAGGTATAAGCGCACCTTTCGTTTGAATGAACAGCACGCTTTGCTCGACACGTAAGAGATGAGTAACCCTGCAACAGTTAAATCTATGCTAAAATGATAAATTAGCAAAAGGATTAGAAGAAGAACGAGAATTTTTTCACCCCTGATACGCACTGTCTCTAGTCTGAATGGCCAGAGAGCAAGCACGATCAAACCATTGGATTATGAGGAGAAAAGATTTAGTCTGAAAAAGTAATGAACCTGCTCATCCCATCACAATTACACTCCTACCTTACCGCAGGAAGCCAAAGCTCACCAGAGCAAAAGCCATCATTCACATTATAGCTAGCATAGAAAGCGACGCAAGGCCCCAATCGGCCTAGATCAAAGTGCCAGAAAAAAACACATAGCATAGGCAGGATGGAGCTGTTTAGAGAGAAAGAATTAAAATTGAGAGAGTATAAGGTTGTGGTCAGTTTACCTATATGAGCGAAAGTGGCTGTATAGAGAGAGAAGCGACTAGTGTGAAACAGGAAAAATGTGTCAAGAATTTGGTTGGCGACGATCCCAGAATGCTGTGTGGGTTCTTTAATTAGTTTCTCCTGCAGATCGTTTGAGAATGCTGAATGATTTCCGCCTCTTCCCCACCTAAATCAGTATGAAGACCCCAACCATCAGTGTTGTGTACATTGAAATCCCCTAAATGAGGACCTCAGTATTTGGATGAGAAGATAAAACAGTCTCGTGAGAATAGTAAGATATTCAAAAAAAGGCTTGAAAATCTGTTCTATTAGGAGAACAGTAGCAGAACACAAGATTATTGTGGTTGAAGGAAGAAAAGATTTTAAGCCATAGAACATTGAAGTTAGGAGATTCGAGATTCTCGAGACGTTATAGGAGTATTTATGTTTACATAGGCACATACTTCACCCTTCAGATGGAAATTATTAAATAAGGTGTAGTTGGATACATTAAACGAGTTAGAGGATGAATTCTTAGCCATCTGAGTCTCAGACAAAAGCAAAGGGCTAGATTTAGAGAGGTCATATATATATATATATATATATATATATATTATAATATATATGTATATATATTATATTATATATATATATATATTATATTATATTATATATATAAAAAAAATAACAATAAAATATAAATATATATATAAATATATATATATATATAATATATATATATATATATATATATATTATATATATATATATATTATATTAGGATGGACGATTAATCGTCATCGTCATCAGCAAAATCGGGCATATTTTTCCAATCGTCATTGTCATCATCAATTGTTTGCCGCATTATTTTGCTGGATTAATTGAACACAAAATTAAGAATGTTGGATAATATAAAAACTCAATATAATAATCAATATATATAATATATATAATATATATATATATATATTAGTATATATATAATATATAATAATATAATATATATATATAATATATATATATTATATATATATATATATATAATAATATTTATATATATAATATATATATATTATATATAATATATATATATATATATATATATATATACAGTATATATATAAACCCATTTGCTTATGATATGTATTGACATTCCAATGCCAAATGGTTAGCCTTTCTGTTCTGCGTTCGTATCAACACTCATCCTAAAGACAACATCTTAGAAACGCCACCTTTTATCCACATATCATATATAAATGCTTATATCCGCACCTCTTCATAGACAACCATCCTACAAGACACCTTTCCTTATATCCCATATGTGTGGGAGAAAAAAATTGCCCACATCGTATGTCCTGCGATGTCTGTTAGATGCCGCATAAGGGACGGTAGGCAGTTAGGCTGGCTGTGCCCACTACCACTTATCTTTTGCCAGGAATGCTAATGCATGCCTCGGAGAAGGTCGGGATAAAAGTGCCGTAAAACGGCCTTCTATCTTTTGGCACAAATGTATGAATCGTATGGGTACATGAAATGGGCAGAGGAATAAATGGTGAGGAGAAGAGAGAGGTGATGGATGTATTAGAAAGGGCAAATTTGATTTTGCTCGCTGTTGGACTGAAACAAAGATGAAAGGAAACGGCGGAAAATGAGTGGTGTGGTGTGAAATGTGGTTGTTGGTGTGGGAAAGACATGAAAGGGGGCATAGAAGGGGATTTGCAATTCTGATGCAGTGACTTGTGGTTAGAGAGTTATGGTAGATTTTGTGTGTGTGAGTACTAGAATTCTAAAGTTTAAATTTAAGTTTGAAAAGGTCAAAATTTGTGTGGTTGCGACATAATGTCCATCTGAGGGTAATGTTTAAGAGAGTACGATTTTCTGGGATAATCTTAATTATGTTTTGGATGGGGTGAGTAGGAGATTCAGTTTCTTTGCCACATATCTGCCTACCCAAGAATTTTTTTTTACAGTTGTTACCACCATCACGGGGCAGAGCCCTATTCAAGGAGGGGGTCAGTAGTACGCTCAAAAGATTCACCCTCAAGCGCAAATTACGCATATGAACACAGACGCAGGCTTAAAGTGGAGGAAATTAAATTCAGCAGGAAATGCAGAAGAGTTGACGAGAATTCCACAGAACAGAGTGGTGGGGAAAAGAAGGAATCACCACAACGAACTAGCTGGAGTTACCAATGTCAACCACAAAACTCGTGTGCAGATACAGCACCCCCTTGTGCCAACGACGGGGATTGGTAAAGGTGGTGGTACGCGAGTGATAAGTTCCCTCGAGCTCCTGCCACTGCGTACCTATAGGATAGAGATTAAAGCATCAACATCGCGCGCGCAAAGCATGAGGGTCAAGGGAACTGGAAAGTACAGAAAAATTTAATAAGCCTTTTGGCCTTTGACTCAACCCTGTACAAAAGCTGGGTGAAACCAGAACCCCCCCCCCCAAATATGAGAACAGTATTCCATACATGGGCGGATGAGACCCTTGTATAGCTGGTGCATCTGAGAAGAGGAAAAAAAGTCTCGTAGTCTAAAAAGAACTCCCAGTTTCTTTGAGGCCGCCATAGCAACCATTGTGACATGAGGTTTCCAAGACATTTTTTTTGTTTATGTTAAGGCCAAGGATGTTTATATGTCAACAGGAAGAAAACGATGGAGAACCGTCGAAAGGAAGATAGGAAAAAGTTAGAATGTGTTTTTGGAGAGACATTTGTAGAAGTTGTGGCTTTTAAAGGAATTGAATTTCACAAGGTTGAGACCACCCCACCCGGAAATTCTATCCAGATCAGCGAGAATAGAATCGGAAAGATTAAGACGAGAGGGCAAAATTCTAGAAGTAAAAGAGGCAGAGCAGATTGATATGAGTTGAAGAATGAAGGGTCGAGTCATCGGCATATGAGTGAATAGAGTTAGAGGTGCAGGTGAGAAGATCATTAATGAAAGTAGGAATAAAGTAGGAGATAAGACAGAACCCTGAGGAACACCACTATTGTACAGACAAAGAAGAAGTATTGCCCCTTCAACAAAACATCCGATATTTGAAACGATTTGCAAAGAAAGATTAGGACGATAAGTAAGCAAAGAGAAGGAGGAAACCCAAAGGAGAGCTTGGAGAGCAGTGACGTTGCCATACTCGGTCAAATGCTTGGATGTAAAACGCCACCACGCAAGTCTCCCCGTTTAGTTCCTAAAGCAGCGAAAAAACCCATAATCAATTAGATAGGAAAGTTATATCGCAGTAGACCTTAGCGCGAAACAGCCGTACTGGCGATCGGGACATGAGCTTCCAGAGGGTCTAAGAAGTGAGAGTTACGAAGGGTTTCAAAGATCTTAGATGTGAAACAAAGATTGAGAGCTATACGGCGATAGTAAGAAAGGATGCAGAAGGCTTCCTTTATATCGGAAAAAGGTTGGACATGTATCGAGATCCAACCACTAGAGGGAAAAAGTGCTAGTAGTTGAGACATAGAGAGATGGTTGAACGAGGGCGGGATAGCAAGGAAGCACACTTCCTCAAAAGTTGGGGGAGGAATGCCAATCCGGGCCACCCGTCTTCCTAACGTTTTCATAGATTTCAGGGCCCATGTACCCGATCAAATGTAATCACAGGCAAAGCCATAGGACATAGGACACTTAAAAGTAGGAAGAGGAATGACAGAATCATCCAGGGTGAGTTAGAGCGAAATAGAAGGCCGAAGAGATTGGCCTTTTCAGATTGGAGAATAGCAACAGAATCATCAGATCGGAAATAACAGGAGGAAAGGCAGATATACAGAAGTTGCTAGAGATGTTCATGACAAGAGCCAGAAAGATTTAGTCAGCAGGAAGAACCAAGGAGGTATAGCGCACTTTGTTTGATGAAAGTCCGCGAAATTGCTCGTCGAATAGTATCCCTGCAACGATTTCTAAGCCTGAATTGAAAAATTGGGTAGAGTGATAGAGAGAACGAGATTATTACACCCCGATACACAACTGTTCGCTAGCATGAATGGCCAGAGAACAAGCACGATCGAACCATGAGTTATGAGGAGAGAAAGATTTAGTTGAAGAAGGAATGAGACTGCTCATCCCATCAACGATTACAGCATCCCTCCTTATCTTTAAATCTTTATACATCCATCAGTATTCCGTTAACTGAAGTAGCCCAATTTGCTATCATACTAGACAAGCTTGGAAACCTTACATTTAAGTCCCTGGTCTAAATATTTTATATATATATATATATATAGGGATGGGCCGGATAGTGAATTAGCCGGATAGCCGTATACGGATATCCGGCTGGAAGTTAAAACCGGATACCAGATATCCGGTTGGAAGTTAGCATGTGTCTTAATATATATATACCGGTATATTGGTAAAGGTATAGCACAGGATTCACATATTTTCTGAAAAAATTCTAAGTCCAAAATCAATATATCGATATGTATATATAATATTAATTATATATAGTAATAATATATAATAATAATATAATACTTTATAATATAATATACGTAATATAATAGTAATATATAGACCTATATTTACATATTAATATACATATTGATTTTGGATTTAGAATTTTTTCAGAAAATATGTGTCCTGTGACTATACCTTACCCCGGATCTTCT
>JABUQX010017311.1:2500-13089 GCA_015478945.1 Trachelipus rathkii | reverse complement strand
TTCATCCATAATGTGTATATCTTTTACTTTGCTTTTTTCGTTTTCTTTATATTCTCTACAAGTTCCCTGTCTCTTTTTCATTTTCTAAGAAATTTTGTCTTTAAATTTTATGTTTTCAAAATCTTCTTCAGAAATTAGTGTAGACTTTCTCTGTCATTCCAGAAATCCATTCTATTTTTTTTTTCAAGCCAAGGAAAAATTGTTTATGCTTTATTAGTACTCTTCTATTTACATTCTTAAATTTATCCTCAATCGGTAACATTCGTAATTACCAACAAGAACTCTCATTTTCCATGCTAAAGCACATGTTTGTTCAAGAGCCCTTTCCAATTACTCGGAACATTTAAATAATTTTGTATTTTCATGTATTAACGACTACCTTTTCAAATCAGACTTCAAATTACTTTAATAATTGCAGTGAGAACATTTAAATAGTTTTTTATTTTGACCAATTTATAGAAATGTTAATTTTAAGCTTAGGTTTAAGAATTAGTATCTTGATTATCTACTAAAATTTTTTGAGGATTTTAATGAATGAATAGATGTGTATTTTGTATATTTACATTTTTATATATTTTTATTAAATCTCTAATATTAAGGTATATACTAGCTTATTATTCCTTATAGATGTTCTGATGGAACCTCAATCCGTAAGAACCAATCCTTAATTTTCCCTTCACTTCATAATTTGGTGAGCCCAGAAGTAAAACACCCTCTCAAAAGATTCCTTCCGACAACGAATAAGAACACCCTCTCAAGATGTTTTCAGGCAAAGATCACCAGCAGCCTATTGAACAAGACCAGATCAAATGAAAATAATCATCGCCTTTAAGATCTACTTTAGTCTTGTGCCTTAGTTTCTTTTTCTATTTCGTAAGGTGAGACCCTCCATCCACGGACTCCACCTCTATGATCCAGCATTTTTTCAATTTTGTGGTAACTATATCTGTTTTTATGAGTGACTTGGCGTTTGTTGCATTATGTAATTCAAGATTCCAAAAAACACCCTTCTTTGTGGATCTTAACTTCCAAATACTGTGATGACATCAAATCCAAAATTTATTGTTTACATCCGCCATTAGTTTTCATCACTAAAACCTCGACTCTCTTTCTTCTTCCATCAATCTCTATGTACACCATTTCTCCATCACTTTCAACCTTCCTTCCGTCAAACGCAACTAATTTTCTTCTTCTATCTCTTCTTACTATATTATACTAACAATTAATTACCTCTTGCAGCCAGAGTCTACCGCACCCAACACCAAATAAATCAATTTTATTCTTTTAAAGAATGCCGTTCTTGAAATCAGAGGCTAATTCCGAGCAGCAAGCCCCCTCCCAATTCGTATCGCGAATTTCTGAATTGCACTTTGAAAATGGCCCTTTCACCACACTTAAAACAAGTTGAATTGATTTTTTCTTTATTTTTCTTGTCGTTATTATTTTGATTATTTTTTATTATTATAGTATTATAAATTTGTCTCCCTTTTACTACCCGTTCCCTTCCCAGTTTGTCCCCTTCTCCTTTAACTGTTCGTACTACTGGTCTCTCTTTTGAGAGTCTCCCCAATTTCCTCCGTTGTCTCTGTTCCCATCTTGCCATCCTTCCCCCGTGGGCAGCCTATTGTTGGGGACCCGAACCTTGCTAACCACTGAGGAGTTGTCCCACACTTGGTGTATATAATCTTGTTCGCGTCTTATCTGTGTAGTGCCACGCTAGCATTTTCATCTTAGGATTGTACGCAGTTCATCTTGCCCAGACCGCACCCATAACCCACCCTACTGGGTACCGTTTCTAGGAGAGAGGTATAATGCTCTGGGCGTGTAGTGGAATTGGTTTCGGCGGTTACGCTCCCAGGATATATTCTAGTTTTTATATTCATCATTGGTGTCATCCACATGAAAAGCATTTAATGTTTCTTTCTTTTTCTTTTTTAAATGCCGCACTTCCCGAAGACTTCCATTTTATGTACAATGCGATTCTCTCCGCCCTCTTCGTAGAATTTCCTCTAATTCACACTCCTCAACATTAACCATTGCAAGGATTTCCCTTGCAAAGTTATCTGGTAAGCCATTAACTAGTGTCCGCTTCACGATAACCTCGCAGCTCAATCCTGCGCATCTTACTAGTCTTCTTATCTCTGTAACATAAACATCCATAGATTCTCCCATCTATTTCTTCTCACAAAGCTTTCTGAATGCCACAAACGACATAGAAAATTGCTTCAATGTTTTCATTAACGTAGCTTTCGTTTTCTCCTCTTCTACTCGATCTCGAGGAGACCTCAAGCAACATTGGCAAGATGTGTTCCTCATTTTTTATCTTTTGAGACCTAACAACCATCTTAAATTTCAGGATCCATGCCTCTATGTCTCCTTTCCCCGTAAAGGTCGTGACAACGTCAATAATTTTTAACCCGCTCGTTGACATGTTGCTTCTTCGCTAGCCCGCTCAAAGACTAGTCACTTCAGCAATATATTTAATAAGAATGGCAACCATAATATATTTACAACTTCTTTTATACTAATTCATCAGTACTTGAATACATTCCGCCGACTCCGCCTATGAAGCTCCTTTTCGACGGTGTCTAGACTCTTCTTTAATGTTACCACAGCAATCATAAAATATTAAGACTCTGTTGTTTTCTTCTATATTATTTAGGTTATGTTTTTAGTGGTTAACTGTATTTACTCCGATGTCAAATTTTCTGCATAATCTAAAATGAATCAGTCTACATATGCTGTTGTGTCTTTCAGTGTATGAGCCCCTAAGCAGCAAAACCTCACATCCAGATATGTGACATACTGATTCCGACCATTCATTGCACATTCTGCCTTTGTCCGCTATGTTTTACCCTTTTATGTGCTTTTTGAACCAGTTGGTCCTGACATTTTCATTCATTAACAAGTGTTTTCAAATCTCCTTTCCGATTACTTTCATAATTGCATTGAGAACATTTAAATAATTTTAGATTTTGATGCTTAAGCAAATGTAATTTTAAGTCTCTTTCTGATTACTTTCATAACTGCAGAGAAAGTATTTAAATTTTATTTATTTATTTTTTTTTTAAACTCCTTTATTAAGGGTATATATATATTCCTTTATGGGATTGTTCGGCATTAAACCTTAATCCTAAGAACAACCCTCATATTTTTCCTTTCTTTGGTGTCTCAACGGTATCCAAGTATAGTTCTTAATATAGTTAAACTCTTCTTGATCACGATCATACTCAGCTCCAGTGTTGATACCCGTACCGGGAGCCTCTCGAGAGGTTTTTCCAAGCTTTTTTTTTTTACTGTTCCTGTGGCTCCCACAATCACTGGAACTATTTCAATCATATCTATATTCCACGATCTCCTGAGTTCGTACTTTAGCCTTTGGTATTTGAGTTCTTTTTCCCTTTCGTAGGCCGAGACGCCTCCATCCCACCGGACTCCGACCTCTACGATCCAGCATTTGTTCTCAGTTTTGTTATGGGATGACTATATCGGTTTGTTATGATACTTGTCGTCTGTTGGTATATTTAATCAATAGTATTAAGACTCTGTTGTTTTCTTCTATATTGTTTGGGTTATGTTCCCAGTGGTTAACTGTATTTCTATTTCAAATTTTCTGCATAATCTATAATGGATCAGTCTGCATATGCTGCTGTGTCTTTCTGTGTATGATCCCCTCAGCAGCAAAACCTCACACCAGATAATATTTGACATACTGATTCCGACCATTCATTGCACATTCTGCCTTTGTCCGATATATTTTGCCCTTCTATGTGCTTTTTGAACCAGTTGGTCCTAAGGACTTGATCTTGGGCTGCTAGGATGGTTCTTTCGTCTTCACTTTTTAGCCATCCTTTTATCACCTCGTGTCAATGAAGGCTTCATCCAGTATGTTTTTATGGTGTTTCGCAAATGTGTGATTTTTCCATTGTTCCAGGTTTTGCTTCTTCTCTCTTCTCTTAGCATTCTTTATTTCTCTCTCCAAACTTTCATTGTTTCTGACTTCTTCATCAAATCTCACATCTCTTAGATAATCATTCATTTTTTTTTTATAATTGATGTTGATGAAGGTTTCACGCTTTCATGAATTCATGTACCCATCTAATGAATCTTCCATCATTGCCCTTCAAATATTTCCCAATTCCTATTATTTCAGATTTGTATATTATATCTATTGTGGGTACTCCCATTCCTCTTTTTTTCTGGATACATGTATCCGCGGTACACATTGATTTTTATAGGTCATCTTATGTGCGTGCAGCATTTTCCTGGTCATAACATCCAGCTTGTTTAAGTCTTCCTGCATCCAGTCGATGATCCCAAAACCATATGAGAGTACCGGGATCGCCAAGGTGTTAATGACTTGCATCTTACTTGCTGTAAGATTGAATTTTAATCTTCTCCTATTATTTTTTTATTTTCCCCTTCATTATGTTGTTTTCTATTTTTTTCTGACTCTTCTATTCCAAGATATTTATACGTGTGTTCTTGTTCTAACTCTCATTCTAACATATTTTGATGCTTAAGCAAATGTAATTTTAAGCTTTCTTTCTAATTACATTCATAGCTGCACTCAGAACATTTAAATAATTTTGTTTTTTCATGTATCAACAAGTGCTTTTTCAAATTTCCTTTCCGATTACTTTCATAATTGCAGTGAGAACATTTAAACTTTCTTTCATTATGAGACATTAAGTGATTATCTAACTCAGTTTTACTCTGAAATTTAAAATCACAGAAAAAACAAGAGAATTTTTTCAACTTTTCCTTTCCAATCTTTTATGTTCTCTTTGACTTTTGAGATCCACTTTTGTCAGAACCATAAGTATTTATTATTGATACATTTTAATAAATTGATTGCCTTCATTAGCTTCTGTGGGAGTACTTTAATACAGAAGTTCAAAATTAGTAGCTGATCAGTTAGTCGTTTCAAGAATTAATAGAATGCGGCAATATTCAAATGAAATATGAAAAAAATAAAATCAAATTTTTTTTTTTTAGGTTTTATTTACAAAAATAATTTTTAAAGCGTTTATATCTAAAGAAGAAAAGAAATCAAAACAAAACAAAATTAGTTTTAGCAAAATATTTCCACCCCCCCAAAAAAAAACCCTAAAAAAAACTATTGTTGGCCATTTCTTTTATTTTTAAAAAAATTCCATTTTTCTTATGATGATTTTCATATCTTACGAGTATGTCATCAATTTCTATTGCGTATTTCGATAGTCATTTTAGCATGCTTTTTAACAGTGTGTTTTAAATTTCTTTTGTGACGTATATTCTAGTCGCAATCAGAACACTTAAATAACTTAATACCCTCATGTGCTAACACGTGTGCTTTTAAGCTCCTTTTCTCATTACATTCATAGTTGCACTCAGAACATTTAAATAATTTAAAATTTGAATGTTTTAACTTGTGTTTTTTAAGGTATACTTTCTGACTACATTCATAGTTACATTCAGAACATTTAAATAACTTAATATTTTTATGAATCAACATGTGGGAGTTAAAATTCCATTTATTATTACTTTCATATATGCACTCAGAACATTTATATAGCTTAACATTTGCATGAGTTAACATGTGTCTTTTTAAATGTTCTTTCTCGTTACATTGATAGCTGCAATCAGAACACTGAAATAAATGTTTACCTGTATGTGATGACATGTGTCTTCTAAAGCTTGCTCTTAGATTACATGCATAGCCACAGTCAGAACAACGAAATAATTTTTTATTTTCATGACTTAACATGTGTATTTTTAAAATACATCTCTTATTGCAACCATAGCTGCACAAAGTGCATTTAAATAATTTAGTTTTTGTATGTGTTAACATGTGGGCTTTCAAGTTTCCTTTCTGATTACATTCAAAGATGCACTCGGAACATTTAAATAGCTTAAAGGTTGAATGGGTTAACATGTGTGTTTGTAAGTTTCCTTTGCGGTTACATTCATAGCTGCACTCAGAACATTTAAATAATTTTCCCTTTGTGTGTTTTAACAGATGAATTTCCAAAGAAGATTTGACTTTACACTCATAACTGCAATAGCCACATTTTAACACCCTTTTACAATGCGACCTCAAGTGACTTTCCAACTTATATTTGCTTTTAAATCCTAAATTACAAAATTTACAATAATGGTTATTCAAATCATCGTTTTCAAGACTTTGGTTATGTAGTCCCGAAGTTTGTGGTTCACTTTTTGAAGAACTTTTCACTTCGAGCCCCGTGCCTTGGTCTCCATAATTTACATCACAAATGTCAGTCTGTAGAGAACAAAAAAAAGCAAATATCAGAACAGGAACACATCCAAACTCCACAAGTAACTGAGCATAAGACATTAACTACATGAATGATGAAATTCTTAATTGTATGTCGAATCTATAATTAAAAATACCTACAAATAAGTTATCTCTTTTCTTCATCTTTTCCCCAAGACTGGGGGTAAGGTTCGTGACAAGCATCGGAAAAGAATAGGAGTAGAAGAAAATGACAAAAGTAGAAAAGAAAGCCCAGCCTTACCGCCCCCTCAATACCTTTTAGTGAAAACTCGTCGCAGTCAGAAAATCCACCCTAGAGCTTCACGGGACCGCGACGGACCCTCACTATGACATATCGTCAAGTGTAGGGTTCATCCCCGGCCCAGGTGGGCCACAACCATACCAACTCACAAAACCCCGCCATTCACTCCTATTATGCACCTTTATTCTCGCCTCTGCCAAACTAACATTTCTCTCCTTCAAACATTCGTTTACTGACTCAATCCACTTTTTCTTCGGTCTCCCAGCCGGTCGATTTCCAACACACTCACCACTATACATCCGCTTAACCAACCGACTGTCATTCATCCTTTTCCACATGACAAACCATTCAACTACTTTCATTATTCTCTCATTTACCCCTTCTTTCACACCACATAACTCTCTCTCTAGTACGTCCATTCCTCATTTTATCAATTTCTTTTCACACCTAACACGCCTCAAGATTGTCCATCTGAACACACTGAACTTTAAATCATAACCTCTATTCCAGACCATAGTCTCATACTATACATTAACACAGGTAAACAACATACCCTCAGTAAGACCCTAACGCACTCAAACTTAGTCCCTTCAATTCACCAACGATTTAATCACAATAGCCTACTACACTCGCATCATCCGTTCCCTTTTCATCCAACATAATCCTAAATTTTTAAACTCAGACACTTAATGTTCCAGCTGCTCACCACTCTGCATAACTTCACACCGAGGACTTTCGCTCACTCACAACCTAAACTTACTCTTATCTACTTTAACTTTCAACCCCTCCTTTTAACACCCTGCTAAATCTCTCTACCCAATTCTCTCAAACTCTCTTCAGAGCACCCACACCAAAACAAATTCATTCCGCAATACACAGGTAAGGGCCCCATCCAACTCACCTCCATTCTCCATCATATATATAACACCATTTCTGCCACCCCCATCTCAATTCTTTCATAACTCATCCATATACAAATTGAAAACAAGGGACATAACACATCTTGCCTCACCTCCGCTATAATATTAAACCAATCACTTTGCACACCATTTATTCTTACACACGCCTCACTATCATCATACATACTTTTGATTTCCATTCAAAAGCCTAACACCAACATCCATATATTACTAACACCTCCATAGAGCTTCCCTATATAAATCCTATCATACGTCTGTTGCAAATCCAAAAACACCTAAATACAATTTATCTTCTTCCCTCATTTTATCAGTCATTTGTTCAATGTAAACATTTATCCACACCATCCTTCTATCACTTCCTAACCACCTTGTCCACCAATCAGTCTTCAGTCACTCGACGCCTCTTTCGACTAAAAATACCAGCATATATCTTCCCTACAAACCACTCAATAAACTAATTCCCCTATAATTCCTACAGTTCCCCTTATCCTTATATAAGGTATTATTACTGCTCTCCTCAATCCCTCGGAACATATACCCTCCATAAGAACGCTAATACACAACTATCCAAATCCAATCAATCATCATCTCGCCTCCGTTCTTGATCATTTCACCAGTAATTTCATCTTATACCTGCAGATTTACAATTCTTCAACTTTCTCACCACACACATTACCACCCCCCTTACCAATGACCGCATCCCCAAAATACCATTCCTTCTTGCACCATTTAACCCACACACAATTTCACTATCACCTCTTCATTACTGTTAGTCTGTTATTATACAGATTCTCAAAGTGTTCTTTCCACACTCACCTCCCCTCCAAATAAGTTATATCAACCAATAATAATAATTTTTTTTTTGAGTGGATGTACAGGGATCCACACACAAGAATGCGGCTATACCTTGTTAGTAAACTAACGAAAGGGAAAATCCATAACCGAACGAAATATGAACGGTTGAGATGTTAGATCTATATAACAAGATGTTCAGTTTCAATAGGGAAGGCAAAACGCGATCACTACGAAAGTGAGATGATCGATAAGAGTGCGATGCTGAAGAGGATAGTTACACGTCAGAAAAGAACTGTTCTAAGGGTCTGAGATGCCACGCAATCCACAAAAAAATTAACGACTTGTGAGGAGGACAATTGGAGGGACCAGAAACGACATCGGGAATCCCCCTCGAACATAAGAAATCCATTGTTGAATTGGTAGTAACCCAGACCAATCGAGCCAGACCACCTCCAGAGCAACCCTCCTACTGTACATAATAATAATAATAATAATAATAATAATAATAATAATAATAATAATAATAATAATAATAATAATAAAAATAATAATAATGTGAAGTGTAAAATATGTTGGGGTGTACACAATTGGAACCAGAATGTGAATTTATGTATTTTGATTATATGTTGGATGAAAGAGATCTATTCTATGGTCAAGGTGGAGCAGTGGATTCGCAAGAAGTTACGAAGTTAAAATTCCCCACACAGCTGGAGTGGGAAGCTGCGGGAAAAGATCTTCTAAATTAGATTTTGTGAACTCAATGTCGGGGGGGCATGAAGATAGAAAACAATATAAATAATGGCGAGCTGGATTCGAGCTGCTGCTTGCTTGTAGACTACATTTGAAAAGGGACTGGAGAGTTGGGGTTGGAGGAGACAGACATGAATAAAAATTTCAACATTAGAGAAGGTACGCTTAAAGGTATTTTAGGGTCTTAAGGTATGTTATTATAAAACCTTGTTAACAGCTAAACTATTCCACCTTGTCAGAACAAAACTTTTTAGGTTGGATTATCCAGTCTCCGACCAAAGTTATGGCTGGAGTTTCAACACTAATATTTATTAGCCTTGATTTTTACTAAAATGAGATATGCAAAGCCATGACTTGGACTCATTTCTTAAAAACTGGCTTTGATGAAACACTAATTTCAATTATAGTTAAAACCTATACACAAATCCGCTATGCTACATATTATATTGCAAGCATGGTAGAGGCATTTAGTATCCTTATTCGAGTCTTAATTGTTGAAATCCTGTGTACATTGTAACGAGAAACCCTTTGCCTAAATCATAAAACAGAGAACTTTGTGGTGCCCTTTGATGTTTTAGTCATTCATATAGAATGGTGAGAATTTGAACCACTCTCAATGATAATATGATGAAGTTTTGGGTTCAAGAAGTGATTTAATAGTGCTAGTAAACCAAACTTCATTATTTTGATGGGAGGGTAATCTGTTACAAGGACTCCACTAAGATTGTTCAATCAATGGTCAATAAAAAAAACTTTCATGTAATGAATCAAAATATGAAGATGAAGCACATAGGGATAGGGAGCAACATACGAGTATTAACTCTTGTTCAACGATGCTAAAGGATAGAGGAAGGGAACGCCATTAAACAGGTGCACTGGCTGTTTGAGCACCTGCATTATTAAGACTGCTAAGCAGAGAGTTGAGTTGCTAGATTTGTTTAAATTATTCATTTTTGTCCAATTTATCGTTTTTCTTTTTCATGTAAACTATTAATTTTATCGAAAGACTTGACACTGCTATAAATGAGGAGAAAATAAATAATTTTTAATTTAGAGCTTCACAACTAAATTAACAATTTATAATAGGTCCCAAATATTTAAATTATTATTATTATTAAAAAAGTTAACTGTGACAGTACTTTTATTTCTTTTAGCTCTATTAAATTTTGTCTTGCATTTTATCCAAAATTTCCTAGTTTTTTTCTTGATTAAATGAATTTTTACCCTTATTAAATATACTAAGAAAAAGAAAAAAACAAACCATACAAATTAACTGGACAAATTTAACCCCCCAATGGTCTGGGAATCTAATACTTCACATGACCCCATAAAACTCCAAACAGACATCGCATCATTCATATAATTCCTTCACTAAATAAATGTGCATTACTGTATATTAACATGAACAAACAAACAAAAAAGAAACTCTTAAGATAATGTGAATAACCGTACCTGATTTTCATGTAATCCCGAAGTCTGCTCAAAACGTTCACCAATCTCACTATCTTCTTCCTTAATATACAAAGGATTGACATAAACCGTTTCCTGTCGATAACATTTATAAAACACTAACATTTTTCTCGCCATAATAATAATAATATAT
>JABUQX010017310.1:0-31570 GCA_015478945.1 Trachelipus rathkii | reverse complement strand
CACCTATTACACTGACAACTACTGAAAAATTTCTTCTAATATGAACTACAATATAAATTTTCTTAACAACTTTACGTTATTCTAGTGTATTAAAACAATGTATAACAATGCTAATTACGCCTCGACAACGCATCTATTATTATTACAGCAGTAATTAACTATTTTTCTAGAATCCATTACAAAAGGTAAAATAATCAAACTGTCCTAATTTCCAATGAGTCTTAAGAGTCAGTATTACCGATGACCGGCTGATCTAATTAATGACATACTTCATTTCTAACTACAAACTTTAAGATTTCGTGTTATAACACAATTTCTGAATAATAACAAATGTACCTCATACGCTCGAAACGCATTTATTTTACACCAGAAGTGTATATTTTAGAATCCTAAAAAGTAAATACCTCAAACACCGTGCCTAAAGTTCCAGCTGATGTACTAATTATTATGCACTGATCTAATTATGCATACTATTTCTTAACAACTTTAGATTTTTTGTAAGATTAACAAATATAACAATGACTACGGCGTGCTCTCGACAAACAGCTTATAATTCGTTGATTTTACAGAATGTAATTTTTAGAATCCTACAAAGGTAAATACCTTCAACACCTGCCGTAATTTCCATGAGTTCTCATAATTATTCCATGACATCTTAGTCTAAATATGAACACGGAGTGATTTCTACAACTTTAGATTTCTTTATTTCATAACAAGAATACTATTAATCAATTGTATAACGTCGATACGGACAGCTTTATTATTACACCTTAGATACTCGTAAATAATTTTAAAGATACCTTAACAAAGTAAATACCTCAAACACCTGCTAAATTCCATGAGTCTAAATTATTACTGACACTGATCTAATATGTTGATACTATTTCTTATTAACATTAATATGTAGATTTCTATTTGAAAAATAATTCATCATAAGTATAACATACTGTACCTACGCTCGACAATCGCTTAATTTTACACCAGAATCGTAATATGTTTTAGAATCCTAACAAAGTAATACCGACAAACACCTGCGTACTAAAATTATATTCCAATTTTGAGTTTCTAATATTGTAGATTTACTACTGGAAGAGAACTGAATCTTTAATAACTGAAATTGAGACTATTTCTTAAACGGTTTGGTAGAATATTCGCTGTCTTATAAACATATAACATGTACTACGCTCGACAACGCTTTATTATTACACCAGAATGTAATATTTTTTAGAACCTCTACAAAGGTAATACCTCAACACTGCTACTAAATTCCCTGGTCTAACTTACTACATGACATGATCTATATGAATATATTTCTTACAACTTTAGATTGTCTTTGTCTTAACACCTTAATAACATGTAATTACGCTCGCAACGCTTTTTATTACACCAAATGTAATATTTTTAGAATCCCAAAAGTAAATACCGTCAAACAACCTGTCCATATATTTTTCCCATGAGAGTCTAAATGATATATTTACTTTTGTACATAGAATGATCTAAGTCTATGAATACTATTTTCTTACAAACTTTAGATTTTATTGTTAAACACATATAACAATGTACTACGCTCGACAAGCGCTTTCATTATTACACTCAGAATGTAATATTTTTAGGATCCTACAAGTACAATAACTCAAACACCTGCCAAAATTATATAGCTCTAAAACTTATTACATGACACTGATCTATATGAATACTATTTCTTACAACTTTAGGTTTTTCTTGTTATAACACATATAACAATGTACTTACGCCGACAACGCTTTACTATTACACCAGAATGTAATATTTTGAATCTAAAAAGAAGATACCTCAAACACCCTGCCTAAATTTCCATGAGTCTAAATTATACATGACATGATCATATAATGAATACTATTTCTTACACTTAGATTTCTTTTGATTAATTACAACAAGATATACAATGTACCCGCTGACCGCGATCAACGCTTTAATTACTGTACACAGAAATGTATATTTTATAGAATATGGATAGCCGTACGATAAGTTAAAACCTCAACACTCGACGACTAAATGTGCTACCACATAGATCGTTAAATTGAATTACATAACATTATCTAATGATGAATTTACTATTTCTTACACTTTAGATTTCATTTGTTATAAACAATAGTCTCTAACAATGTACTACGCATCGACAACGCTTTATTATTACACCGGAATGTAAATTTTTGAATTCTAGACAAAGTAAATTACTCAAACACACTGACCTAAATTTCCCATGAGATCTAAATTATTACATACACTGATTCTTTTTCAATATGGTGAAAATGAACATATCATTTCTTCTTACACTTTTAGATATTCTTTGTTATTAGCAAACAATTAATGAAAATGTACTTACGCTCGACGACGCATACTTTAAAGTGTTTACCAACACAGATGTAAAAAATATTATTTAGAATCCCCTTTTTCTTTGTAAATACCGTCAAACACCTGCCTAATTTCCCATGAGTCTAAATTATTACATGACACTAATCTAATATGAATACTATTTTTTCAACTTAGGATTTCTTTGTTATAACACATATAACAATTTACCTACGCTCGATTATATTCATGTTATTACACAGAAAGTATATTTTAGATCTACAAGCAAATCTCAAAACTGCCTAAAATTACCATTTGAGTCTAATTTTTACTGAGATACTGATGCCGACTATGAATACTTGATTTTCTTACAACTTTAGATTTCTTTTGTTTATACACATATAACAATGTACTTACGCTCGACAACGCTTTATTATACACCAGAATGTAATATTTTCAGAATCCTACAAAGTAAAAACCAATCACACCTAAATGCCCTAAATTTCACCATGACTCTAAATTATTATTGACACTGATCTAACTATAAATACTATTTCATTACAACTTTTAGAATTTCTTGTGAATTATTTCACACATATAACAATGTAACCTAGTCGACAACGCAATATTATCTACACCAGAAATGTAATATTTTAGATTATCCTAAAAGTAAAGTACCTCAATTACACTTTGCCTATAGGTTTATCCGAATGAGTCTATTAATTACGTATTACTATATTGACACTGATCTGAATATGAATATACTCAATTTTATACAACTTTAGAATTTCTGTACTCGTTAATAACACAGATATAACAGAGATATTACCTACGCGTCAAACGCGCTTATATTTATGTACACCAGAGTGTTAATATTTTTAGAATGGCATACAAAAAGTAATATACCTAAATAAAAACACTGTAAATCCCGTCTGTAAATGGCTCCATAAAATTAATATACATGAACCACTGATATAATATGAATACTCATTATCTTACACTTTTAATTAACTTTGTAATATAACAGGAATATAACAAATCTTAAGAACTACGCTCGACACGAATTATTAATACACTCAGAAAGTAAGTCATAATTTTGAAGACTCTACAACAGTTAGAAATACCTCAAACTTGCCTAATCTCGTCACTGTTATGTTAGTCTAAATGATACATGAACTATTAATAGAATACTATTTTATTACAATTTTAGCAATTTCTTTGTTATAAACATATTATACACAAATTGTACCTGTAGCTCCGGACAACGTTTTTATTACACCAGAATGTAAATTTTAGAATTCCTAACAAGTACATACCTCAAAACTCATGCCTAAAATTTCCCTATGAGTTAAATTATTACTGAGCATGATCTAATATGAATATTATTTCTTTTTACACTTTAGATTCTTTGTTATAAATTATAACAAATGTAATTACACTCGACAAACGCTTATATTACACAGATGTATATTTTTTTAGAATACCTACAAAAAGTAAAATACCTCAAACACCTAGCCTAAATTTCCCATGAGTCTAATTTACATACACTGATCTAATATGAATAACTATTTATAAACTTTAGATTTCTTTGTTATAACATATATACAATGTACTCACGCTCGGACAGAAACGCTTTATTAATTGACACACGACTGTAAATGTATTTTTAGAAATTCCACAAAGTAAATACCAAAAGCTACCTAAATTTCATGATGTTCTACATGTATATGCATGACACTGACCGTCTAATATGATTTAACTATTCTCTTACTTATAGACTCTTCTTTGTGTATTAAACAATATAACAATGTACCTACCGCTCGACAACGCGTTTTATTATTACACAGAAATGTAAAAATTTTTTAGAATCTAAAATAGTAAATACCTTGCAATACACATGCACTTTAAATTTCCCATGGGTCTAAGATCTATTTACATGCACACTGTCATACATATAAATACTGATTTCTTTTAAACTTTAGATTTTCTTTGTCATTATAAACAATAACTTACAATGTACTACGCTACGTAAACGCTCTAAAAATGATATAAATTCACCAGATGTAATTATTTTTTAGGAAATCATACATTAAAGGTAAATACCTACAACACCTGCTTGCTAACATTTCCCATGTGAAGTCTAAATTATTACACTCGCACCTGACTCTAATTGATACTATTTCTTACAACTTTAGATCTTCTCTATGTTTGATAAAAACAGTCATGTTAGCTAATAACATTTCATTTGGTACTGAACGCTCGAACAAGCTTTATTTTTATATACACAGAAACATGTATATTTTTAGGAAAGTCCATAAAAAGTAATACCTCAGAACCCTGCCTAAATTTCCTCTGAGTCTAGACTTATACTGAGGGATGATCTAATGAATTACTAGTTTCTATACAACTTTAAGATTTCTTTAGATTATAACAAATATTATAAACAAGCTAACCTCTACCTCAGTACAAATCGCTTATATTATGTACACCAGAGGTAAATATGGTTTAAGGATCCTACAAAGTAAAACCTCAAACACCAGCCTCTAAATTTACCATGAGTCTAAATTTATTTACATGAAATATCTAATATGAATACTATTCCTTACAACTTTAGATTATCTTTGTGAATTGTTATAACACATAGATAACACATTACTGGGAACGCTCTATGGTCAACGCTTTCATTGTATTAACCCGCGAATGTATTATTTTTTTGAGTTTATAACAAACGTAAAATTTACCTCAAGACCACCTTGCCTAATAATTTCACCATGGTCGTATATATATTTTTTATGACACTGAAAGATCGACATTATGAAATGAGATATTTTATAATACAACTTGAGAATTGTCTTTGTTTACTAAAACAAATTTATACAATTGTACCTAAACGCTCGATGCAACAGCTTTATATTACCCAGAGATAAATATTTTTAGAATCCTACAAAGTAAATACTCAAAACAGCCAGCCCTAAATTTTCCCATGGTCTTAATGTTATTTACATGACACTAATTTAATGATGTAAACTGTATTCTATTACAACTTTAGAATCTTTGTGGTATTATACACAATATACCCATTGGATGGAGCATTTTAACTTACGTTTTTACACAACAGCTTTATGTATTATACACCAGAATTTAGTAATATATTTTTAGAATCCTACAAGGCAAATACCTCAAAACTCCTGCCTATAAATATTCCTTTATAGAGTCATAAGAATTTTTACTGTCATGATATAATCTCAATATGAATAACTATTTTTACACTTTAGATTTCTTTGTTATAACAAGCTATACAATGTACATAAGCTCGACAACGCTTTATTTTACACCAGAATGTAATATTGCGAATTCCTAAACAATGAGTAAATACACTCTAAAACACGCTTTGTAGACACTAAAATTACCCATGACTCTAAAATTAATTGCTTTGCACTGACGTCTAATATGATAACTATATCTTCTTAAACTTTAGAATTTCTTTATAGTTATAAACACATATAACTCCTACTGCTTCCAGACAACGCTTTAAGTAATTATTATATTACACCAGTAAGGTGTAAATATTATTAGAATCCTAACGAACATAGGACAATTACCTCAAAACCTGCCTAAATTTCTCGCTAATGAGCTAGAATTCATGATTACAGTGACACATGGGTAATGTAATATGAAAACTATTTATACTACAACTGACGTATCTAGTAGTTTCTTTGTATAAACATAAATCAATGTACCCTACGATCAGACAATTCGCTTTATTATTACACCGAGAATGCTAATATTTTAAGAATCCTAAAAGAGTAAATACTAAACCTGCTAATTTCGCCATGAGTCTAATGTCCTTACATGACACTGATCATATCTGAGATACTATTTAGTATAACTTTAGATTTCTTTGTGATATGTTATCGAAACATAATAACAACTCAAAATGTACTAAGCTACTGCAAAACTTTAATATACACAGAAATATAATATTTTTAGACTTCCTACAAAAGTAAAATTAGTCAAAACCACCTGCTCTAAATTTCCATGAGTCTAATAATTAAGTGACACTGATCTAAATATGAATAACTATTCTTCTATACAACTTTAGATTTGTCATTATAAAGCAGAGTATATACAATATGTACCTACGAGCGAACAACGCTTCTATTACTATACACCAGAATGTAATTATTTTTAGAATCCTACAAAGTAAACACACAGAACATAGCGTAAGTTTCCTCAATGAGCTCTAATTAATATAATGGACACGGATCTAATAATGCCCAATACATATTTCTAATACACTTTGCATTCATTATAGTAGATACACAAGCTATAAACAATCATAGTAACTACGCTCGACAACGCTTAATGGATTACACAGAAATGAAAATAATTTATTAGAACTACCAAGTAAGATAAGCAACTCAAACACCTGCCTATAAATTTTCCAAATGAGCTAAACTATATTACATGATAAACTGAAGTCTAATGATTATGAATAATATATTCTTGATTCGACACTTTAATTTCTTTGTTAAATACACAAATGCACTAACTAATGTTACCTCCACGCTTCTCGGACAACGATTGTATTAATTACACCAAGAATGTAATAATTTTTTAGAATCCTTACATTAAGATAAAAATACTCAATACCACCTGAACGTGCCATAAATTTACCTTCATGAGTCAATATTTATTACAAGATGCAGCAATCGACTAACGAAATTCATAATTTATGAAATACTTAGTTCTTAAAATTTGAGATTCTATATGTTAAATAACGTATTGAGTCAAATCTTTCGCTTCTTATCACGCATTTATTATACACCAGAATGTAAGTATTTTTAGAGAATCCTACAAAGTAAATACCTCAAACCCCTTATCACTAAATAGATGTCTAAATTATTTACGATTCTACTCTAATATGAATACTATTTCTTACAACTTTAGATTTTCTTTGTTATACACACGGAGTATCGATTATAGCCAATGTCGTATACCTACGAAACTACTGACAACGCTTTTTATGTAATTATGTACACCAGAATGTGGTTAAAAATAATATTATTAGGAGATCGCTACAATAGGGTATACTCGACAACCTCAAACACATAACTGCTAATATTCGATGTAGTACTAAAATTGATTACATGACACATAATCTAACATGAAATTAAATGTTTCTACATACACTTTAGATTTCTTTGTAGATATAAACATCAAAAATAAGACCACATGTACCTACGCTCTGCACGCTATATAGTTGTATTACATACTTAGATGATAATTAATTCTTTTGAGTAATACCTGAAAAACGTTCAGTTAATTACCGAATCAAGTATACAACTGCCATAAATGTGTCCTCATGAGTCTAAAATTATTAGCTACATGACCGTGAAGTATCAGATACCATATTAAAATACATCATTGCCTTACAACTTTAGATTTCTTTGTATATATAAACAAAGCGGTATCAGAGTACTACGCTCCGACAACGCTACTTGTATTTTACACCCAGAAATGTAGTATATTATTAGGAAACAATCCTACAAAGTAAAATACTCACTTAGCAAACAACATGCAATAAGATTTTCCCAGATTCTTATAAAGGTCTATGTACATGACACTGAGATCTAATAGAATACTATTTCTTACAACTTTAGATTTTTTGAAAACACATATAGACAATTACCTACGCTCGACGAAACGCTTTATTATTCACCGGAATGTATATTTTTTGAATTCTACAAAGTACATACCTCAAACACCTGCCAAATTTCCCATGAGTCTAAATTTTATACACATTGGGTAATAATGATAAAATTTCTTACAACTTTAATTTCTGTTGTTTATAACACAATATACAAATGTACCCTACGATCCGACAACGCTTGTATATTACACCAGATGTAATAATTTTAGAGATCCTAAACGTGTAATACCTCAAACACTTTGCCTAATTTCCATAGATCTAAATATTACATTGACACTTATCTAATATGCAATACATTTTCTTTACAACTTTAGATTTCTTCGTTATAACACATATAAACAATGGAACTGCGGTAAAGAACTATTTAAAAATACACCAGAAAGAATATTTTGTAGGATCGCCTACAAAGCAAATTACCTCAACAACCTGCTTAAATTTCCATGAGTCTTCTAATTAAATTTAATATACTGATCTAATCATGAATACTATTTCTTACAACTTTAGGATTTCTTTGTTAATAACACATATAACAATGTAATTACGCTCGAACACGCTTTATTATTACACCATTGGAATGTAATTTAATCCTCTGAATGGGAATCGCAGAACTGATGGCTGAATTCCCATGACTCTAAATTATTACTTGACACTGATCTAATATAATACTATTTCTTACAACTTAGATTTCTTGTTATAACACATATTAAGAGATGTACCTAAGCTCGACTACACTTTATTTATACACCAGAATGTAATATTTTAGAAACCTAAAAAGTAAATAAATACCAGCCGAATCATTGGCAAGTATAGATAATAATCATAATAATGACAATACTTTGATCATAATTTTGTAGTCTCAGTTCTTTTTAATTATGTATCTAACAATGTAACCTACGCCGACACGCAATTTAATTTATATAACACAGAACGTAATAATTTATAGAATCCCTACAAAGTAAAATACCTCAAACACCTTGCCTAATTTCCCATGAGTCTAAATTAATACTGACTAGATCATAATATTAGAATTACACTAGTAATGGTCTCAGTGTTGTTTTGTACATAACAATTTTCACGTCTTTTGGTGTAGCTGTTTCTTTTATATACACCAGAATTGTAATATTTTTAGACTCGCCTACAAAAGTAATACCTCAAACACCTGCCTAAATTTCCATGAGTTCTGATTATTAATGACACTGATCTAATCATGACAAATTCAACTATTTTCTACAACTTTAGCACTTGTCTTTGTAATAACAGCAATATAACAATGTACCTACGCTCGACAACGCATTATTACTACACCAGAATGTTAATATTTTAGAATCCTACAAAGTAAATACCTCAAAAACACCTGCCTACAATTTCCCCATGAGTTCTAATCGTATTGCACTGACACTGAATCTAATATGAATACTATTTCTTACCAACTTTAGAATTTCTTTGTAGACTAAATAACAAACATATTAATCTGTAATTAGTACCTACGCATACCGACAAACGCCTATTAATTATTACACCAGAATGTATATTTTTTTAGAATCCTAAAAAGTAAATACCTCAAACAGACCTGCCAATCTAAATTTCCAAATGGTCTAAATTATTACATGACCAGCCGATCAAATGAATACTATTTGAACTTAGATTTCTTTGTTATAACACATATAACAACTGTACCTTACGCTCGACAACGCTTTATTATTACACAAGAATGTAATATTTTTAGAATCTACAAAGTAAATACACTTCAAGACACCTGCCTGAAAATTTAAACACATGAGTCTAAAGAGTATTACATGCAGGTGATCTAATAATGTTTTAATACTATTTTTACAACTTTAGATTTCTTTGTTAGTACACATATATAAAAAACTTTGTTAATTTCTTAAAAATGATTAATAACAGATAGTATCCTCTTTCGCTCGACAACGCCTTCTTATTTTACACCAGAAGTGTAATATTTTAAGAATCCTACAAAGTAAATACCTCAAACACCTGGCTAAATTTCCCATGAGTCTAAATTATAACATGACACTAGATCTAATATGAATACTATTTTCTTACAACTTTATTGAAATTCTTGTATATAACATAATTTATCAATGTACTACTCTCTGACAAGCTTTATTATCTTCACACCAGAATGTAATTTTTTAGAATTCTACAAAGTAAATACCTCGAACACCTGCCTAAATTTAGCGAATGAGTCTTTAAATTAATATAATTTGACACATGATCTAATTGAATACTATTTCGTAACAACTTCTAGGATACCGATTGATTTCTTTGTGATAAGTGTTATTAACAACATATAACAATGTACCTACGCTCGACAACGCTTTCATATTACACCGGAATGTTATATATTAATTTTTCGAAATATCTAACAAAATCTAGTTAAGTTGTTAAATATAACTTCAAAATGCCTAAATTATAATGTTTGCTTATCTACCTTTTCAGACCTAATGTACATGAAAATGATTTAGTATCAATACGGAATTTTCACAAAGTAACATCTGCAAGTTATATAACACTAATAACAATGTACCTACGCTCAGACAACGCTTTTATGAATTTTAACAAGCTTCAAGAAATGTAAATATTGTTATAGAACTACTTACAGAAAAGTTTATGTAGGACATACCTCAAAACATGCCTAAATTTCCCATGGATCTAAATTATGGTACTATGAATTCTTAATTCTTATATTCGACATGCTAGGTGTACTTTCAGTAAAATTTTTGCCCCTTTGATAAAAACATCTATAACAACTTAACTACGCTCGACAACGCTTTATTATACAGCCAGAAAAGTATATTTAGAATCCATACAAAGCAAAATACCTCAAACACAGTGGCCATAAATTTCCCAGAGTCTAAATATATTAAATAAGATACTGATCTAAATAGGAATACTTTTCTTACACTTTAGATTATCTTTAGTATATAAAACAGATATAACAACGTACTCGCTCGACAACGCTTTATTATTACACCAGATGTAATATTTTCAGAATCTACAAAGTTAAATACCTCACAACACCTGCCGTAAATTTTCCCAATGACTCTAAATTATTACTGACCTGTCTAATATGAATACTATTTCTTACAAACTTTAGATTTTTTAGTTATAACACTTAAACAATGTTCCTACGCTCGACAACGCTTTTTTATTACACCAGAATGTAAATATTTTTAGAATACCTGCAAAACAAATACCTCAAACACCTGCCTAATTCTGAGTCTAAATTATTACATGACACATGATACTAATTGAAATACTATTTTTACACTTTAGAATTTACTTTGTAATAACACAACTATAACAATGAACCTACGACTCACAAACGCTTTAATTATTAACCAGGAATGTAATATTTTTAGAATCCTACCAAAGTAAATACCTCAAACACTGCTAATTTACCCATGGTCTAAATTAATACATGCACTCGATCTAATATTGAAATACTCTTTTTACAACTTTAGATTCTGTGTATAACCAACATATAACATGTACCTAGCTCGACAACGCTTTATTATACACCAGAATGTGAATATTTTAGAGTTCTTACAAAGTAAATACATAAAACACCTGCCTAAATTTCCATGAGTCGTAAGATTATTAACATGGACACTTGAGTCTAATATGATACAATTCTACAACTTTAGATACGCTTCTTTGTTTACACAGCATATACAATGTACCTACGCTCGACAACGCTTTATTATTACACCAGGATGTAAATTTTTAGAATCCTACAACAGTAAATACTCTAAACATGCCTAAAATTTCCCAATGAGATCTAAATTTATTACATGACCTGATCTAATATGATATTATTACTCTACAACTTATAGAATGTCTTTGTTATAACACTTATACACAATGTAATACACTCGAAACGCTTGTATTATGTACAATTCAGAGAAATATTTTTAGATGCCATACAAAGTAATACCGTCAAACACTGCCTAAATTTTCCATGAGTCTAAATTATTACTGACATGATTAATATGCAATAATATTTCTTACAACTTTAGATTTCTTTGTCATAACACATATGCCAATGTTTGAAAACGCTTTAATACAACACCAGAGAATAATTTTTATAAAATTTACAAGAGCAGATGCCTCAAACACCTGCCTAAATTTCCCATGAGTCTAAATTATCACATGACACGATCTAATATGAATCTATTTCTTACAACTTTAGATTTCTTGTATGAACACATATAACAATGTTACCTACGCTCACAACGCTTTATTAATTACACTTAGAATGTACTCTTTTTAATATCCAGAAAGTAAATAACTAAAACACTTGCCTAAAATACCCAGGACTATCACTTTTACAATGGAAACTGATCTAATATGAATAACTATTTCTACAACTTTTAGATTCTATTGTTATAAATTATAACAATGTAACCTCGCTCGACAACGCTTATATATCTACACCAAGAATGTAATATATAGTTAGAATCCTACAAAATAACTACCTTCAAACACCTGCTAAATGTACCATTGATCAGTAATATTACCATGACACTTGATCTAAATATGATACTATTTCTTACAACTTAGATTTCTGTTGTCTATAACACATTAAACAATGTACCTACGCTCGAAAACGCTTTATTATTACACCAAGAATGTAAATATTTTTAGAATGCCTACAAAGTAGAATCCTCAAACACATGCCCTAAATTCCATGAGTCTAAATTATTACATGACACCGATCTAATATGAATACTATTTTTACAACTTAGATTTTTGTTATAACACTAAACAAATGTAGCCTATACGCTCAGCAACGGCTTTATTATTCACCAGAATGTATATTTTAGGAATCTCTTACAAAGTAAATACCCAAACACCTGCCTAAAAATATTCCCATGAGTCAAATTATATTTACATGACCTGATCTAATAATGATAACATTCTATACAACTTTAGATTTCTTTGTATAACACATGATAACTGACCTAGCTCGACAAAATTTTCTTCTGCGAAATGTAATATTTATTTGAAATTAAAAAGTGATACCTCAAACACCTGGCCTAAATTTCCATGAGTTAAATTATACATGGGAGCACATACTCTAATATGAATTAGCTATTTCTTACAACTGTTAGATTTTTCTTTGTTATCAGAATATAACAAATGTACCTTACGCTCGCAACGGCTTTATTATGTAACAGAATGTAAATATTTCAGAATCCCTACAAAAATGAACATACCTCAAACACCCTGAATAAATTAGTCCCATGAGTCTAATTATTACTTTTGACACTGATCTAATATGATACTATTTCCTTACAACTTTAGATTTCTTGTCTATACACATATACATGTACCATACGCTCGACAACGCTTTATTATTTTACCAGAATGTAATATTTTTAGAACCCTACAAAGTAAATTTACCTCAACACTGCTAAATTTCCATGAGTCTAAATTATTTCATGACACTGATCAAATATGAATACTATTTCTTACAACTTTAGATTCTTTGTATAAACATCATAACAATGTACCGTACGTCCGACAATCTTTATTATTACACCAGAGTGTAATATTTTTAGAATCCTACAAAGGAAATCCTCAAACACCTGCCAAAATTTCCCATGAGTCTAAATTATTACATGACACTGAGTCTAAGTATGAATACTATTATTACAACTTTATAATTTCTTTGTTATAACACATACCAATTTACCTAAGCTCGAATGCTTTTATTATTACACCAGAATGTAAATTTATTATAGTTCTACAAAGGAGATTTCTGAAACATCTGGCTAAATTACCTGGAGTCCAAATTATTACATGAAATTGATCTAATATGAATACAATTTATTACAACTTAGATTTCTTGGTTATGACACATATAACAATATATCTAAGCTCAAATAAGCTTTATTATTACACCAGGGTGTGAAAAACGCAAATTTTTTAAGGGTTGTGGGCACTCTCCAGGCACTATAAAAAATCCATTTAGTACTTCACGAGTATTTAGAGGAATGGATTAAACAAGGGCAAGAGTTTCATCTTAGAGGCGCTCTCTACTTGAATATATATAAATATATATAATATATATATATATTATATATATTATATATATTATATATATATAGATATATAATATTGTGAGTATATTATATATATTATATACTACTAATATAAATGAAGTATTTTGTTTCAATTTTACATGATCTATTATATTTATACTTTACTATATATATACCTATATATATAGTATAATAAATATATATATATATATATATATTATAACTAAAAATATAAGTATTAATATCATATAATATTTTATACAAATTTTCACTATCCGAAAAGGTATATGTATGGTGGATATCCTCACACAAAAACTTTCTAAAATTATCAAAACACTTTTTCCTATCTCTGTTTGTATTTATTTATCAGTGTATATAGTAAATATCACATATTTATATGTTATATCGATAACATAACAAAAATTTTACCTAAAATATTATTTACTCATAAATTTTCAAAATTTAGACAATATAATATAATTGATATAATAATCTTACCACTAGAATATATAAGTATATTATTTTTAATAACTAGACTTAATTACAAATACGAAGACACCCTAGTATTTCTCACACAAAATAAATAGTAAAATGTATATTCTAAAATATATATATACTAATATAATTCCTCCAAATAATCATACTTATCTATACGATCATTTATATGCTATTTTCATAAGGTGATAAGGAATTAGCCATTTATATTAGTATCGAACCCCAATAAATTCCTACAATTATACTCAAATATCAATAAATATTTTGAACAATAAAATTAAATTATAGATACCCTAGTTTTATACTATTCTACTACAAAAGTATTTTAATCAAGCTATATATATATTATTACAATAATTATACCGTTTTATTATAATTGAATATTAGGTATATTCCTATCATAACAAAAAACCTTTATTTATTTACAGAATATAATATAATAAATATACAAATATAAATATATATATATACTTTTATTCATTATATATAACGACTTTACGACTTATATTTCAGGAGGAATAGCCATTTTAATGTTCGAACCACAAATTAAAATTATAAACCCTCAAAAAAATATTACCAAATAATATATTCCAATAATTCAACATTTTGACAAATACTAATTAAATAAATTAAGAAACCTTTATGGGGGTGATGTAAATATATATATATAATAGAAGATATATATATTATATATAATAATAATATAAGCTATAATATTTTTAATATAAACATAAATTAATCGAGACACTACCTTAGTGATCTCTATCACTCCTCTTAACCTTTTTCTAAAATAATATTCAAATAATCACTTTTTCTAACGTAACTCATTTAGTTTATTTAAAGGTACTAAGTAATAGCCATTATTATATTCATATATATATTATTCGTTTTACAAAAAAATTACCAAAATATAATAATAAATTTTTTACTACTATTCAACTAATTTTGACTAAAAGTATAGTATAACATAACCTTTACTTAATGTTAATAAAGTTTAACAGCATATTACATAAATACTCACGAAGGACACCTAATATGTTTACTCACACAATAAAAATACTTTCAAATAAAATCAATCAATCATCATTATTTTATATACGCAGCCTAAGCACGAAAATAATAATTTCAGGAGTAATAGAAAGCATATTTTATTAATATGTACCAGGGAACCAAAATATCCAAAAATTTCCATAAATTATTATTTACTATAAATAAATTTTGTAACCAAAAATAAATTTAAAAAACCTGTGTGTTCTTTATGAAAACACTAGTTTTCTCCATGCAAATAGTTTACTTACCCGAATATGCCATATTTAAAAAATATTTTTTTCACTTACACAAATATCCTTTATTATCTATAAAAAATATCAAAAATACTAATCATTATTTCTACCTATAACGATTTGTATATTTCTCAGGTATAATATATAGGAATTATATAGTCACTAAATTTATTGAATTCGTAAATACACAAAAATATTTTATACCAAATAATTTTTACCCTAAATTTCAACATATTTTGATCAAAAATATATAAATTAGAAGAAAAATTTCTTATTACTGGAAGGATAAAAGTATATATATTATATAACAGCTTATTTATTATAACATAAATTACTAAATGAACACCTAGTGTTCTCACCACACCAAAAACCTTATTTCTAATATATTTTAAAAAAAATATCAATAAATCACTTTGTTCTACGACTTATAGTTATTAATTTCAAGGATATAGGTAAATAAGCCATTTATATTTAATATTTAAAAAAAATCCAATAATAAAATAATATGTTTTCCAAAATATTTCTCCATTTAGAAGCATAAAATTATTCTAATATTTAAAATCCTATGTTCCTTGATTGTAAAAGTTTTAATAACGCTATATATCTCAATATAAAACTGAAAATATAAAGATCAAGCAGCTGGGAATTTACCTCATCAACTCAAAAAAATATCACTTTTATTATTATAAATAATAAAATATACTTTAAAAATTATAATCACTTTTATCTACTAATCGTTATTTCAGGAGGTGTATAATAGCTCTCATTAATCCAATATAGGTATCTATTTTCGAGAATACACACAAAAAATTATTTACTTAAAAATTTCAAATATGAGCATTTGACCAAAAATAAATTAAAAAAACTCCTAGGCTACCCAAATATAAATTTTTAAATGATTTTATACACATTTTTTATGCTTCAGGATATGATCATGATCAAGGAAAAATATATTCCTTCAACACCAAAAAAACCTTTTCTAAAAAATATCTCTAAAAATCACTTATTTTCTACGACTTTAGTTATAATATTCAGGAGGGTAAATTAGCCTTATTATATTAACGTCCTCAAAACAATACATCTAGGTAATAAGTAACCTCAATCATGAATACATTATATAACATTTATGACATAAAACGATTAAGCTAATTTATTATGTAATCAAGTAATTACTTAATTATATAAGTATTATATATTATATATAATATTATATATATATATATATATCAGCATGATTAAGTGACGTATTAACAGGCAACATATTCCGCTCCATACGTTTAAAGCCTCTAGTACGCGTTACGTATCCACCAGCCTCCCTAGTTCCTCGTAACTACCAGAAATATGATGTCGAAAAATCGGTCACATCTATGTCTCGTACGACTGCGTTTCAGGAGGAATAGGCCATTTGTTATTATGTAGTCGTCAGATAACCGATTAGACGGAAAACTTGCCACAAGTGTCGTCGATCAAAAAGAAGTTATACCATTCTCTTTCTGTTCTCGCTCACTCCTTTAAAAAAATAAATGAAAATTATATGTGTCTTAACTTATTAAGATTGGAATTCTTTTTTGACTCGCGCTCAAAATTATAAATAATATATATAGTAAAAATAAAACACTTTTTTTATATATTTACTAGCCAGAAAAGTTGATTTATAATTATATCTTTTCCTTTTAGTCTAAGGCTTATTGTTTTTGTAATAATTAAACTTCCAAAAACCAATCTCAACCTCTTTCTCCTTACAGGTACCATATATAATTTATTATTAACTAATATTGACAACATTTTTCACTAGTAATACAAATACGAAACACCCCTAAATGGTTCAATTACCCTCATTCCTAACTTTTTTAATTACTCTCACATCTTCTCTCACACTATAAAATAACATACTGTTTATCTAAAAATAATATACACAAATCAATTCCACTGTGTGTGTATCTCAAACGACTTTGTAATCTTTTGAGATCTTTGATCACGAACGAGTAGATCATAATTTATTATGATTTCAAAACAAAATACTAAAAAAATTACCAAAAATTAATAAAATTATTTTTCATATAACATATTATATTGATAAAATAAAAAAATAAATTAAGAACCTGTATACTAGAAGTTATAACAGCTATTTACAAAATATCGTGAAATCAATCACTTAAGTGTTCCTTCACAACAAAAACCTTTACTAAAATAAAATATATTATTAGAGACATCTACTTTTTCTAACGAACTTGGTATTATCAGGGGAATAGCCCCAATTTTTATATGTTTCGAACCACAAAAATCCAAAAATTTCAAATATCAAAATTTTGACAAAAAAAATAAATTAAAGAACCTGTTACTCAAAAGTAATAACAGCTATTTACATCCGATGACACTATAGTATTCCCAACACAAAAACCTTTCTAAAAAATAAAAATTTAACTTTTATTATATTCTTAAGGTGAGTGAGGAGCGAGATTGTATTTGTCAGGTACAAGCAGCTAAATAGCATATTGATATTTGTTATATTCACTCATGACTAACAAAACTAATAAAATATTTACCATAAAAATATTTACTAATTTCAAACATTTTTAGATCAAAAATAAATTTAAGAACCTACCTGTTACTTAGAAATATAAGTTATTTAAAAGCTAATTAACAATAATCGAAGACACCCTAGTGGTCCCTCACTACAAAAAAAACTACTTTATTCTATAATATATAATGCGATACTTTAACTACGAAAACTGAAATTATCTCACACTTTCTCTGTTAAGTAACTTTTATGTTAATTTTTGTTCATATTATAGACTAATCTAAATAAAATAAATAAATATAAGATACAACTTTAAAAATCCAAAAAATATTTTATACCTAACAATTGTTTCTAACATTTGACAAAAATAATAAATATTAAAAAAAAACCTGTTCATCTAACTGATGAAATAAGTTATAGTATATATAATATTTTATATTTATAAATAACGATATCTATATATTACTTTAATATTCATAATGGGAGTATTCCGACTATACTGGTTTATTAAACTCACTACAAAAAAACTATACTTCAACTATTAAACTCAAAATTTCAAATTCAAGGTTTTATCAATCAATATTTTATCAATTAAAATATATATTACATGTTTTTATTATTAGGTTTTGAATACTTCAACATTTTTTACACTTTTCGAGAAACTACTAAAAATAAAATCTTTTAGAAATTTCCTAAAGTGATTTTCAAATTAATAATATTTTTTTAATTTATATAAATATATAATATATATATATATATAATATATAATATATATATATATATTATATTATTATATATATAATATATATAATTATATTTATTTGGAAAATAAAAATATTAAGATTTCTGCAACAATTTCATATTAATTAATATACCATAAAGTACATAAAGATTTATCATGACAATTAAAACAGTTGCAGCAAATATATATATATAACACTATATTATATATATTAATAGTCTATAGCTGCGATTCCTCAGCACAATAGAATCCAATCGTTCTTAAAGACTTCAAATCATCTTTTCTAGACAACGACCTGAGCGTTGAGTCCGTTGGCATTTCCTGGGATTACTGAGCTAAAATAGATACAGTCTCAGTGTTATATGTATCGCACCGACAAAATAGAAATTTCTCTCATTGGCAAAATTCTACTAGCTGCTCAAGAATATTGGGTGCTACAAAAAATATAAATATTATATACGAGAAAGGCCTGAGTTACTCCAAAGAGCAAAATGTATAACTATCTTACAAAAATTTTACCGAAGGTCGACCAGTAGGCTCCTTAAATTGCAATGGACTACTGCTGTAAGTTAACCTTCACACCAACACCAAAAGACAAACTCCTCCTCAACTTCTCTCTATTTAATATTTACATTTATCACCGGAATATGATGATTTATATAATTGCATTTTCCAAACCCCACTTTTTCTCTCCATGCATTGAGGTATTTCCAGGAGAAGAGAATAATTTAGTCCATTTATATTGAAACAGCATACAACAATAGAATTCTCCATAAACTTTTTACAAAAATTATTTTGACAATACACCTCATCTGATAGCAACACCTTGTGTTACCTGCGTGAGAGCGAATAAGTTATAACTGAGCTAGATGCGACAATTATATGTAGATCAAATGGTATAGCAGGAGAGACACGCACTATATGTGTGGTTTGCCGTTCTCACAACACGCACAAAAGAGCTCCATATATAGCTTTAAATTTGTCCTAAAAAGCAAATATCAACACATCTTATACTTTGTTCATAACGAAACCTTTTCCAGGATAGTACTCTAACACTTGAGCTTATGAGATATAAGATTTAGAATAGGTCACTGTGCAAATTAATACTCCAACTTGATAATAGAAATCTTTACAAATATTTTACACTTACAAACAAATTCCTATCCAAGAAAACCAATTAATTAATACTCTCGCTATCCTTCCACGTTTTAGCACAAAAATAAATAATTAAGAACTAATCCATAAAATTAATTATATTTAGGTATTTAAACTATGAATTCTTATGTGTAGGACAAGATTCGCACACTCTCCAGTATAGAGCGGAGCAGCACGTTGCGGAAACGTTGTTCTCACACAAAAAACCTTTCAAGATAAAATAATATCAAAGTCACTTGCGTGTCTCGGACTAAACTCTGCTATTTCAGAGGATAGCGGAAGGTTAGTTCCGAATGGTCTGAATTAAGATAGTCAGTGTAGGAGCGCTAGCGTCTGAACCATCAAAAACTCATAAGACTTTTTTCCTCGTCAAGGTGCGGAGGTTGCTCCGCCTAGCGGACTACTCTCTTAATATGAGCGCGAGAGTAAATTATAAAACAACCTGTTACTTCCAAAAGGCGTGCCCACCTGCTGATATATATTAATAGATCAGATAAAACAAACACTTTTATCTCTCAAATTAATATTGGATTATCCTTACTCAACAATATAAACCTTTTCTAAAAAAGCTCAAATATCATTTCTACGTTGGTACAGTGTATATATATTCTAATAGAATAGGGAGTAAATAGTGAAAATTATCCTAAATGTATTTCGAAAACACAAACAAATCTGGATAAAAATAAAATTTCAACATATAATTTTTGTACAATAATAAAATTAATAATATATAAGAAATTATGAACTTGGATTCAGAAGTATTTCTTTATACTGACATTCACTGCTACAATATTATATAGTTCTGGACTATAACTCTGTAATGAACCGTCGTTAAAACCTATTACTTAAAAAATATCAAATAAATCACATTTTATATTATATATCTATACGTACTTGTTATTTCATGATAAAGAATTAATGACTCCTAATTCAGTTAATATGGCTCTGAATACTAAACGCAATATCTACTATAAAAAAAATTTCCTAATAAATCTATGCACTCTTGACCATAAATAAATTAAAGAATAACTTAAGTAACAATTGAAAAGTATATTAACAGATATATTACAAATACGAAGACAGCCAACATCATGAACACTCTTACGCAATACTTATTTCAAAAAATTAGTTCAAATAATATTACCTATTTATATATCTTAACTTAATTCGTATAGTATTCTATTTCAGTGAGATAGAATAGCCATTTATATAATGTTTCTGAAAGCTTAACAAAAATTACCTAAAAAATTATTACCTCATAAATGTTTTCAACATTTTTGACAAAAATAAATATTTAAAATCTTTTAACTCCTCAAAAGTATATATATATATATAACAAGCTTAATTATCACTAAATTCCCGAAGACACCATATTTTGAGTATTCCTCACTCACAAAAACCTTTCTATAAAATTATTACAAATATCACTTTCGTACACGTATTGTATTTTCTATAGTAGGTATATTAATGAAATAGCCTATACATATTATATGTATTTTATCGAGATACAAAACAAAAATTCCAAAAATTTCCAAATATTTAACAATTTTGTACATAAAAAAATAAATAAAATTTAAGAACCTGTATACTTTTAGATAATAAGTATATAACAGCTATTAAGACAAATAACGTAAAGTACTCCTTGATGGTTCCACTCCTCACAAAAACCTTTCTAAATATATCCAATATCTCTCTCTCTCTACCTACGTGCGTGTGCGTTAGGGTATACATATATATATATATATATAATTTATAAAGGAATTGAATTGTTTTTTTTGTTAACATACAAATAAAAATTTCCATAAAATATTAACATATTATATACAATTGGGATTTGGCAAATATTTACTAAATAAGAAGGTATTACTAGAAAAAGTAATTATAAACAGCATTACAAATACGAAGGGTAATCAACTCGCATTAGTGTTCCTCACTAACTCAAATAAATACCTTTATCTATAAATATCATAAAATCACTTTCTACGACTTGTATTTTACAGTCAAGCAGGGCATCAATAGTATCACTACTCTAATTTATTTATAATTAGTTCGAAACTCCACATAAATCTATATGCTTACAAAATTTTATCACAAATTCAAAATTATTTTGAGACAAAATTAAATAAATTAAGAAACCAGCAGTTTACTACCTATTAATATGATTATAACCAGTCTATTTAACAAAATCGTAGATCAGGAAGAAAATAAAATAAACATCCACACTGTAAACCTTTCTAAAAAATTTTCTTATTAAATTTATATTATCAATATTTATGAAATGTTAATAAACTTAAGAAATAATAATACTGTTACTATCAACAAATAATGATATTATATTATATAACAGAGTCTTATAATTATCAAATCTTCACAAGACCACCATTCGGTTATTCTCTTCCAACTAAAAAACTACCTATTCTTAAAAATAATCAATCCACTCTTCTTTAACGACCTTATTTAATTATTGGGGTTCGTTTAATTTTAAGATGTCTTTGCCAATTATTTCTTCCAAATTTATTATCTACAAACAATTCAAAATATAAAAATTTTATGACATAAAAACTATAAATATTAAAGAAACCTTTATAGCTTATCTCTCAATTAAGGAATACATAACTATATAATCCAACAGACTTTTTAATACATATTCTCCGAAGACACCCTAGTATTCCTACAACTCAAAAATACACTTTATCTAAAATTAATCAGGATGACGAATTATCTATATTGCATATATTATAATAATATTGTATCGAACAAATAAACCATAACCCCCTACCTACCCCCTCAAGAATACACTCAGAAATAACGAACTACACATTCTAATAATAAATTTACCCAAATTTCAATAACAATACAATGAATAAATATAATAAATTTAATGAATAATACTCTGTTATTAGTTTACTTATGAGTAAAATATAATTATATATATGTATATAATAATATTATGAATATATATATAATAAAGTCTAATACAATATCCACGAAGACCACCTATAAGTGTCCTCACACCATATAATAACCTTTTTATATTTTTCTATACAAAATATCAAATATCATATATCATTCATCACAACGAACTGTTTAGTTTTACCAGAGGAAAAGAATCATATTTGAAAATGTAGGAATTTTAGCACATTTATTATGTTCAGATTACATGTTGGATCTGAAACTACAATTCTCAAAAATTCAAAAATATATTACAATAATTAATTTTTCAGATTATATTGACAAAAATTTAAATTAAAGAATATCACTTATATAGTTTTTTAACTAGAAATAGTTTTTAACAGCCTATATTTTAACAAAGCCGTGAAGACACCCTAGTATAGTTCATCACACAAAACCTTTCCTTATAATAAAAAATAATCCAAAAACACTATTATTCTACGATATAATAGTGAGTTATTATTCAGGAGGATAATATACCATTTATATATTTAGGTATGTATATATATAATATTCCGATCCCAATTATATATAAATTTGACCCAAATATTTATATAACTGACATACAAAAACTTGACAAATAAATTAAAAATAAAAACAATGAATCGCTAACATGGTTACTAGCAATTTTTTGCTATTGTTATTTACAAATACGAAGACACTCCCTAGTTGTTCGCTCACACAAAAAACCTTTCTAAAAAAAAATTATCAAAAAGCACTGTTTTACGACATCTAGTTCTTGAGATTAATAATAGTCCAATTTATTATTTTATTTTAAATATTGTATTAAGTAGTGTATTGTAATTATCTAAACATAATTTTACAATAAAATATTATTTCATATAAAATATTATCATTTAAGTACTGTCAAAGAATCAGAGAGAATGTACAGAAGTTTGATCACTACGATATTAACTCAAGGAAGACACCAAAATTATTCCTCGCACACTCAAAAAACTTTTCATTATCCGTAATATAATATATAATGACTTTATATATTCAATAATAATAAATTCTTCAAAATTTATTTTGAACTACTTAATAAAAAGATTATTATTTTTAAGAATATATTCGACTTTTTAATATCTGTTTTTCAGATATTTTCAGGAACATGTTTTGACACTGATAATCTAATATCACCTTTGATTAGATAAGACGGACAAAATATAAAATATCACTCTTTTTATTCATTAATAATATATTATTATTATTCATAAATATCCTATCTCTCCTTCTCAGACTGACTTGGGTGTCTATATTGTCATGCAGATCAGAGGAATTCTAGTTCGTATCACATTCTTTTATTTTGTGTGCGGCAAAATCCCACGTATCAACATTTCTCTCAATATAATACCATTATTTTTCACATTTGGAAATTCTCAACTTACATATCTTGGTATACTTAAAACCAAATATAAACGTTAATCTCCTTCAAGTGAATTTCCAATGAAATACACTCCTGTTACTCCAGATTAATAGTTCTTATCTTCATCCATTATAATACTCAAAGCTAAATTCAAATACTCTCCGTTTAGCTATATACAGAACACTCCTTAGTGTTTCCTTCACTACACTCCATACAATCAAAACCCTCTCAACAATTTGGTATATATCTAGGCGAGGAATAACCTCTCTCCATTTTATGTTATTCTGTGATACTACATCAAATACTACTTTGGACCAATATAAAAAAATTATACTCTAAATTTGGATTTTCATAAGCTCATATTTAATTTTCGAAAATAAATTTGAGAAAAAACGAGTAGGTGTGAACTCCAAAGCAGAGTTGTGAAGCACCAAGGGTCAACTATAGTTCTCGTGACACAGTCCGGACAATACGAAAAAAAAAAAAAACCCTTTTCCCGAGTACAGTCCCGCTCCGTGCTCTCACTCATCTCAAATAATAAAGCGCTTTATAAGATTAGATAAGACTACTCAAAATCTACTTTTCTTAGGTAGTTTATAACTGTCTATGTGGTTTAGTCTGAAGGGCAAGTAGCCATTTTAGTGTTTAATGTTAAGTTAGTTAAGTTAAGTTAAGTTAAGTTTAAGTTAAGTAGTTTACGGAGATCAATAAGTTAAGTCATAAAAGAATTTATGCTCAGCTCTTAAAAAAGTTTTATAGAGTTAGGTTTCAACTAGGTTAGTGTTTATGGGATACAAAATAATAGGTATTGTAAGAATAGGTGAGGTCCTAGGTTAGGGTTTAATGATTGAAGGTGCTAGGTTATGTTATAGGACTATGCTATAGTATACAGATCCCGTAAAGGTTAGCACTTTCCAGTGTTCCTCCACACCAAAAATTCCTATAGGTTAGGTTAGGATAAGTTTGGATAAAATATCTAAAAATATTCAAAATCACTTTCTACGTGATAGTTTTGTTGGTTCTGGTTAGATGAAACTTTCTAAGAATTAAGGTCAGAAATTATTGTCCTTTTTCCGAATTTACTGGATGTCAATGTCAACTCATTTTTGGTACAAGCTCTTGCGAGTAAAAAACATACTCTCAAAATTATACATAACTCTCCAAAAAATTTTACAATTCTAAGAGATTTTATGTCGCCCATTGTCACTCAGAATTTCTTTGAGGATAATACTCGTTTGTATCTCTCTACTGAAATTAGCTATTTATCAGACACATCTTTATTTCACAAATATCCGAAGCAGCAAACTTCTATAGTCTCGTTCCTCCTATCAATCTCAAAACCTGTTCTATAATAAAGTTTCCAATATCACTTATCTACTTATACTTTTATTCCTCTACAAATACGACTTCTTCTGTAAATAATTATTCTCTATCAGTTTCAAAAACTTCACTCCTTTTTATTTTCATTGGTTTAATAAGAACCATTTTAATGTTCACATTTCTTTATGCATTCTCGCGTGTAATCAAACCAAAAGAATCCGCAAAACAGGTGCTGTCATCTTTTTGAGGCCTAATTCTCTTTTGTACTCTCAAATAATTTAAATCAAACTCTCATACGACTGAATACCTAATTGTCTCACTACTCATTATACCATGAGTTTCTCTATAAGTTCTATCTAATTCAAGACTAACTTCTCATAATTACCTCTTCGAAGACTGCAAAACCCCTATGCGTAAAACACATTGTTCGTTTTCCCATCACATTCAACAAATTCCCTCTCTCTGCGAATAAACACTTCAATACAAAAATTACTATACCTCCTTATCTTCCAAGTAGGATAAAAACGGAATTTTCGGTTTTTGTTAGACTTTCTCACTCTCAAGTTTACCTATGAATAGCTCTAGTATTTATCCAATTTCCAAGATATATTGTAGAATCGTTCTGAATCCTATATCATATAAAGTTTGCAAGAGTTATTTCTCCTAAAATTATTTTAAAAATGTGTTCGCGCAAAAAAATAATATTTAGTTAAGGATATACATTCTTGTTCACTACCAACATATAATGAGCTTTTATCAAGATTTAATTTTAATCCCTTTTCCTGTGGCATCACTCGCCTCCCTATAAAACTCTACACTATTATACACAACGTCCGAATCAGCAAGTGACCGATTATTTTTTACTTCTAACACATACAAAACACCATATCTCTAATGAAAATCCCAAATATTTACTTTTTTCCTAAGACTCTGAGTAAAAGTATTTAAGTCAAAGAGGAGAGCTATATATTGCCCCAGTTTAATTAACTCTCGAACCACCTCACACACACTGCCAAAAATATCAATATATCACCAGAAAATATCGATATATCGAGAGGCAAATTGAATGTAAGAAACCTTATATATATATGATATACTAAATGTAATAAATAAGTTTATAATATTCAATGACTATTTTAACAATATCTACGTGAAGTACACCCTAGTGTATATTCCTCACATACAAAAACCTTTATCTTAAATAAATATTTCAAAATCACTTTCTACGACTTTTGTATTTCAGGTAATAGAAATTAGTCAATTTAATGTTCGATATAATCACCACAATAATAAATCAAAATTTCAAATTATCAACATTTTGACAAAAATAAATAAATAAACTACTGTTTACTCCAAATAAGTATATTAAACAAGTCATAGTATAATAATTCCGAAGACACATGGTATTAATTCCTTATTAACACTCACTTTCAACAAACGCTCTTTATTATAAATAAATAATCTCAAAATCACTTTTTTCTAACTAGTGATACTTTGTATTTATTATTCAGTCAGTTGGGTAATAAGCCATATTATATGTTCGAACAACAAAATCCATAAATATATTTCCATATATTTAACATATTTGACAAAAAATAAATATTAAGAACCATGTTACTATTTTATTGTAAATAATATCAATAGCTATTACAAATACAGAAGACACTACTACAATAGTATTCCTCACTAAAAAACCTTTCTAAAAAGATATCCTCAAATTACATATTATTCTTATAACGAATCTATGTTATTTCAGATTAGTAAGGTTAATAGCCATTTATATAATGTTTATTCGAACCACCAAAAAATCCAAATAAAATTATTACTAAAATTCTAATTTATTAATAACTCAAAAAATAATTAAATAATTAAGAATACTGTTACTATGAATAAAGTTTTAACAGCTATGACACAAATATACCGAATAAGTACTCACCTTTTACGCTTTATTCGAACTACAACGTGGAAACTCTTAAAACAAAAATCTTAAAAGTACTTATTTTATCTTTAATAATTGTATATTTCAGTGGGAGTAAGGTAATAGCCTTTAAATTATGTTCTGGAAACCACAAAATTTACCAAAATAATTTCTCTAAATATCAACATTTTGACCAAAAAATATAATTAAAAACCTTATTATGTGTTTGCTAATTAATTCTTTGTTCAATATTAGAAACAAATGAATTTCCTTTACTACCATAAAAAAGTTTTATTTTACTAAATATATCAAAATCACTATACTACGTAAACTTAATGTATATTAATTTAGGAAGGTATATAAATAATGATACCATTTATATGTGTATCCGAAAACAAAAGAATCTACTCAAAAAATTATGTCACCTCAAAAAGTTTTCATACATTTTTTAGACAAAAATAATTAATAATTAAGAACTAAAGTACTATAAAAGTCTATATATAAAAACAGCTATTACAAAATACTCGAAGGTACAACTACTAGTGTTTCTCTCAACTCAAAATAAATTTTTCATAAAATTCTAAATTTAATCCTTTAAATACATTATGATATATTTCATTATTAATTTTTCAGGGCATTATTTGTAGGTAAAAGCTACAATATAATCCAAATAAAAATTAAAATACCTTTACTTAAAGCATTTGTTAAAATTAAAATTAATAGTCAACTTAAATAGTTGCATAAAGTATATATATAATACAGCTATTACAAATTACTGAAATAACACCCTAGTGTTTCACTCACACCAAAAACCTTTTCAATAAATATCAAAAATCACTCATTTTTCTACTAATTCGATATATTAATCAAGGTAAGTAAATATGAGACTCAATCAAAAATGTGTCATAAATGTCGAACCACTATAAATCCAAAAATTTCCTCAAAATTTAATCAAATAATTATTAGACTCAAAAAATAATTAAAAACTGTTACTCCAAAATATATAAGTATATATATATATAAACAGCTATTACATAATCGAAAGGACACCATTAGGTATATGCATCACCCACATTAGCCCCCATAATATCAAAATCTAACTTTCAGAAACTGAATGTAGTGAAAAATATAAACAATGTCTATAATATCTACAATAACATAAAATAATATACCAAAAATACTTCCATAATTTTCTAAATGCATATTTTTGAACAAAAATTTAAAATTAAGAACCTTATTGTATAGAATAAGAGTATATATAAAGCTAATTAATCAAAATTAACGAATAGTAACACCTCTAGTTTGTTACCTCAACTCACTCATAAAAATACTTTCTAATAAATATTATCCATAAATCTCACTTTCTTACGAACTTGTATTCAGGAGATATAGTATACCAATATTTTATAATTATCGATTACTCATAACATAAAAATTCCAAAATTTCCAAATATTTACAAACTTTTGACAAAAATAAATTTAAGAACTATATATGATATATAATCTACATTAAATATAAAGTATTAAATTAATCAGACTTAATTTATACAAAACGAAGACACCCTTATGTGAGTCCGTTCGCGTCATCAATCATAAAACCTTTCTTATAAAATATACAAAATATCACTTTTCTTATAATCGACTTTAGCATATTTTCAGGTAAGATATTTATACCATTAAGTTCGAACCATACAAAAATCCAAAAATAAATTTTACTAAAAATTTCAATAAAATTTTTGACAAAATATAATAATATTAAGTAACAGTTATACGCCATAATGTAATTATAACAGCTATTTAACAAATCCGTGAATATATCTGAATAGGTTGGGTGATTGAAAACGAAACGTTTCTAAAAAAATTCCATAAAATCAATAAATTTGAGACTAAAATATTAAATTAAGATAATACTGTTACTCTCCAAAAGTATAACAGTACTATTACATAAATATACCGATATGACCACACTCGGTATTCTCACAACTCAAAAAACCTTTCTAAAAAATATCAAAAATCACTCTTCTACGACTTGTATTTCAGGAGGTGCGGCCATTTATTGATTTCGCATAACCACAAAAATCCAATAATAATTTTATTACCAATATATAAATTTCAAATTTTGACAAAAATAAATTAAGAACCTGTTACTCCAAAAAGTATATATATTTAATACTAAGCTTATTTAACAAATTCACGTAAAGTAGATCAACTACCTAATGATGTTTGCCTCACACTACAAAATAAACCTTTCTATAAATAATAATTATTACAAGGATATAGACAGCATGCTTATTATGTATTATCGATACTAACAATAAATTTCCTAAAAATTTTCTCAAATAAAATTTACAAATATATTTATTTTGTACAATAAAAATATAAATTAAGTAACTTTTGTTACTTAGAAAAGTTATAACAGCTATTACAATTCCGAAAGACAACACACCTAAGTGTTCCTCACACAAAAAACCTTTTCTAAAAATAATACAAAATCACTTCAAGTCCAAATTATTTACATAATATGTTATTCATATTATATATATAATATATATAATATAATATATATATATAATAATATATATATATATATATATATATATTATATATATATATATATATATTATATATATATATTAATATATATATATATAATATAACATATAATATAATATATATATATATGATAATAACAAAGACATAATATATATATTATTATATTATATATTATTAATATATATATTATATATATTTTATATATATGTATAATGATATATATATTTTATTATATATATATATTATATAATATAATAATATATGTTATATATATATATATATTATATATTAATATATATATTTATTATATATAATATATATATATATATATATTAATATATATATATATATATATATATAGAAGATGTTAAAGATTATGCAATATTTAACATCTTATATATATATATATAAATGGTATCGTAATTACATCACGAACGCTATGTATGTGTAAAAACCTATCATGTATAAATATATAAATAGATATCTGATTTATCTACGCCTCTTATTCATCCATATAATATATATATATATTAATATATAATAATAACTATATAGAAATTGAGTGAATAAGGCAATTAGGCTCAAATTTTCGATATGTTTCGAATAACCTAAACAAAAAATTCCTCAAATAATTTACAAATTTCAACATTTGACATAAAATAAGATTAAGAACCTGTTACATGAAAGTATAAATACAATAATATATTTAATACATAACAATACATAATAGAAACACCCTAGTATACCTCACACAAAAACCTTTCAAAAATATCCAAAAACTCACTTTACGACTTGTACTTTCTCAAGTAAAATATAGAAAAGCCATATATATTTATTAATATGTATATATATTACGAACAACAATGGCGAGAGGACACTTCCCAAATATTCTATAAACATTACTTGAGACAAATATAAATATATTCATAATTAAGAACCTGTATAGTATAGTATTAAGTAATTATAAACAGTACTATTATTTATTCAAAATAAACGTATAAATGATAACATAATATAGTGTTCCCTCACAAAAATAACCTTATTCTTAAAAATATCAAATCACTTTTCTACGACTTTATATTTCAGGAGGATAGGAAATAGCCATATTTTTATATGTTCGAACCACAAAATCAATCCTAAAAATTACTAATTT
>JABUQX010017309.1:62500-65930 GCA_015478945.1 Trachelipus rathkii | reverse complement strand
TTTTTGAAAGTGCCTGAGTGTTATATGGGTGAGTGATAAGTGTCTATGTTCAGGAGTAAGTGTCTATGGATGAGTGTAAGGTCTATAGGGAGTTAAGTTGTCTAATGATTGTGTATGTGTGTGTGTGTAGTTGTGTAAGGATACATATATTGCATACCCTCTTGAGCAACGTGTTTTCACGTGTCGAATATATATATATATATATATATATATTTTATATATATATATATATAATATATTATAATTATATATAATTTATATATATTATATATATTATATATAATATATATATAATATATATATAATATTATAATATATATATATAATATAATATATAATAAATTTATATATTTATATATATATATATATATATATATACTATAATATATATATATAATATATATATATATTATATATATATATTATTATTATTTTATTATTATTAATTATTTTTTTATTATTATGATTATATTATTTGATTATTATACATGTGTTTGTGTGTACTTACTTGGACCCCGTGTTCGCATAATATAATATAATTATATATATATATATATATATATATTATATTAATATATTATATATATATATAATTATATTATATATATATATATAATAATATATTTATTATATATATATATAATATATATATAATAATATAATATATATATATATATATATAATATATATATTATATATATATATATATTATAATATAATTATATATGTATATTATTATATATATATTATTATATATTATATATATATATATATTTATATATATATATATATATATATATATATATAGTATATATTATATAATATATATATATATTATATATATAGTATATAGATATATATATAATATATATATATTATATATATTATTATATATATATATAAATAATATATATATATATTATTATTATAATTATATATAATTATTATTATAATTATTATAATTATTATTACATATATTTAAATATGAATTTAATTTGAAATGCTATATTGACTTGAATAAAAAGATGTCTATCTCTCAGATCTTAGCTTGGATCTGTGGGATAAATACCCCGTACTTGCCAGAGTGGTAGATGTTCGTATTCTACCTGGGTTATGTATATTTTAGAATTATATGGACCAAAGCTAGAACTCGAAAGTAAAGACGGCAAGCTTGAAGTCAATAAGGACGGGTAAGAGCAGCCGATAAGGGAGGGACGTGGAAGTCGTGATCATAGCGGTGTGTGTATGTGTTGTGTGTGTGTTCAAGTGGAGATGATCTACCATTGCGTTCAAGTTAGAATAGATACCTACATGCGTTCAAGTTAGGAATGGTACATACAGGACAGGTACCTACATAAGGGCAATTTCAGACCTTGATACGGTATCAAGGTCAGAAATATCAAGGTCAGAAATATCAAAGTCAAGAAATATCAGGTCAAAATATCAAAAGGAGGGGGCTATCCCTAAAGGGGGGGGTCAAAGGCAAAACTTAGGGGGAGGTACGTTACAAGGTTGCTACGCAACCGTGCGCAACCCTCTTCGAAGGGTTGCCAAAAATTGGGGGTTGGGCAAATTTGGTTCCCAAAAGATTAGGAGTGGGGTAAAAACATGACGGTGGGTAAAAAGTTCGGTCTCCAGTTTCTACTCCCTACCTATTATATATGATATATATAAATATATATATATAATATAATATATAATATATTATATATAATATTATAATATATATATATAATAGTAGATAATATATATATAATAATATATATATATATATATATATATATTATATATATATATATATATATAAGGATATATATATATATATATATATATATATATTTTAGATATATATATATATATAATAGTATATATATTAGTTATATATATATATATCATTGATGGGCAACATCGGATTCGAATCCGGATCGAGCATATATACTATAATGGCGAACCGGATTCGAATCCGGAAATTTGCCCATTCACTTGAGATAATAGATATTATATATTTATATATATATATATAAATATATATATATTATTATATATATATATAATATATATATATTATATATAGATATATATATATATAAATATATATAGTTATATATATATATATATATAATATATTATTAGTATAATAGATATATATATATATCTTCGGCCTCCTTTTTTCTATAAGTAAAAGCTAGGGCTAGTTTTACGGCACAAGTGGATCAGTAAAGTTTTAGGGCTACTTTACGGCACAGTGAGTCAACGAGCCCTCTAAAATGGAGTATTTACCCTTTTTAGGGGGCTCGAGCGATGGGACGGAGGGGGGGTTAATGTTTCATACCCGGAGGGATGGTCGAGGAACCCGCGGGACACCAAGAGACCAAGAGCGGGAGTCTGGAGTTAGGTCCCCCCCGTAGCCATCTAGAGGCAAGAGACCCGGACTCCTGACATTCGCGGGCGGACTACCCGTGGGTATTCGTAGTGATAACCCCAAAAACAAATAATCCCAAAAGAGTTACTTTTGAACATTTATTCGCACTAAATCTTATTCGTACCTATAAATCTCAAAAACCATTTGGGCATTTGATTACATATAATATATAGGATATAATATAATATATATATATATTATATAATATATAGTATATATAATATATTATATATATATATATATATATATATATATATAATAGTATATATATATATATATTTGGGATGGGCCGGAAGTGAATTAGCCGGATAGCTGGATACCGGATATCCGGCTGGAAGTTAACCGATATCCGGCCGAATATCCGGCAGTCTGTTATATATCGTCGGGCGGGGTGACTGTAAATAAAAAAAAAAATTTTTTTTGCTCGTCGCGGGTAGTACTACAAGTTTTATGTAGATTATCTTTAATTCTAGGGAGAGTTTTTTAATTTTTAAAAAAATTAATTAATGAGTGTTTAAAATGTCCCTAAATAGAATTTCACATTTAAAAAATGTTTTTTTTTTTACTTTTGTTTTTTTTGATTATAAATGAAAAGTTGTGGACAGATTTTAATTATATATTTTTCAGTGTATACAGTTGAGTATGCTAGCTTTAAATGACAAAGTAAATTTTTGTTCCAAACAGTGCTTAGTGGTTAAATCACTGGGCCAACTTGGCCCGATTCCCCCCCCCCATAAAAATTGATGATGGCATGAAATTTGGGCCACAATGTTATTCTTATTTTATGTAGCCTATTATTAGTGACATTTTTATTACGTATAGCTAATTTTAATATAATAAACAGTTGCTTATATTAAGTAAAAATTAAATAAAAAATGAAATTTATATGGAAAATATGAATTCAAAAAAGTTTCAAAATTTGTCCCACGAATGGGGGAATTGGGTGCACCGACATTTTTATTCTTATTTATTTATCATTATTGAAATTTTTATTACTTATTATTACTA
>JABUQX010017309.1:37500-52500 GCA_015478945.1 Trachelipus rathkii | reverse complement strand
AAAAAAAGAAACTAAAAAGTACGCGTAGTTTAGAAGTAAAAATATTTTTACTAATAAATATTTACGTCGAAATAAACAAAAAAAATCTCGCAAAATTTTAGGAATTAGTAGCCTAATGTGAAAAAAACATTAAGACTCAACATAACATGAAAGGATATATTTATATATATATATATTACTAATATTTATATATATATATATATATATTATTATATATATATAATATAGTATATATATATTTATTATAGATAATAGTAATAGTAATATATATATATATATTATATATATATATATAAATATTATATATATATATATATATTATATATATATATAATATATATACTATATATATATAATATATATATATATTTACACGGTCTTCTACCATTTTCAATTGCCATTCAGCTCTTTATTTAAAACTATGTTAAATTAAATTCTTTTTAAATAAAATATCACTGGAAAGTAATTCGACACTGCAAATGGACAAACCAAATTCCCGTGAAAGTGGCAATCAATTAGACTGGTAAGCAGAGGTTGAGGGTATGCCAGGTGGTTGAGTAACTTTTTAGCAATATTGGTTAAAGAATTAGCCAATAATTAGCCAATATTATATATATATATATTACTTGATATATAACAATATATATATAATATTATTATATTATGTATATATATATATTACTATAATTATATATTGTTAAATCAATAAAAAGTTAATTAAATAAATCTTTATACTAAAGAAATATCCATTAGGTACTCTTGGTGTATACTTAATGGAAATGATGTATTAATTATTTCTATACAATCATAACAAAAAATTAGCAAAATTTAAAGCCAAAAACCGAGAGGCTAAAAAATTTTTTTTTCTTTTGGCAACTTATGAAATTTTAGACCACAAAGCCACAATGGTTAAATGATATCCACATCTAGGTTAACCATGCTGGCAAATGACAAGTGCGTGATTAATGATTTTAAACGTCAAAACGTTCCAAACCAAAATTTTCGGATCCTATATATTTAATTCTAACAACACACACAGAGTATTATATATATATATAGTAATATAGTATATATATATTATATTATTATATATCGTATATATATACATATAGAATATATATATATTATATATATATAATATTATAATATATATAATAGATATATATATATATCATACTATATATATTATATACATATATATATTGCCCCCAGTCAATGCGATATTGGGGCGTTATCTTTGTTACGCGCGCGAGGCCCCTTATTAAGGGCGCGGGGCCCGTTATAGGGCGCGGGGCCCTTATAAGGCAGCTAGGGGCCCTGTATAAGGCGCGGGGCCGGGGAAAATGTTATTCTACTACTGAAATCGATAAAATAATATATATATATTATATGTATATATATATATATATATTATATATATATCATTATATATACTATATATATATATATTATATATATATATTTAATCTATATATTATATACTCAACAGTCGTGGCAGGGGGGCGGCAGGGGGGGGCACTTGCCCCCCCTAATCCTTGGCGAAAAAAAAATTATGAACTATATATGTTTGCCAGACGACGATTTTCCCTCTTCTTCAGTAGAAATACAAAAAATAACTCATTCCATAGATAATGAGTTAGTAATTACTAATTATAACGTATCTTTACTTGTTACTAATCATTTATTTTTATCTAAAGTTTTAATGTGTTTTCCTTTTCATGTAATTGAAGCTTAAAGTCAAGCAAGCTTTGTGCTTTGTATACAGAGTAAACTATCTTGACATTATTCAATACGCTAGAACTCTCAGTACTGTCCGACTAGCATTTGGCGGTGCCAAAGGTGGTACAATCATTCACGAAGCGTTACCCGTTGATTATTCAGCTATGAAGAAACAACATCAAAATAATTGCAGAAAATAAAAGAAATATACGAGCAATTTTGAAGGACCATTAATTTCTGCGGAACACATGCGTTACCTTTAAGAGGAAAAAAGAACCTGCCATGACGGAATATTTTTGAACAAGACCTGATTAAGCTAGCGAATGAATAGTGGTGATGTGGGAATTGAAAGAAACATATTTCCAAGGACAGAAGATGCCGCTACTGGACGTCTCGATATTCAATGAACTGATCAATTTGTGTGGAATTATATAAAAAACTGATTGTCACCGTTGCAAAAGTTTTTTGTATCTGCATCATATATGGCAGAATGAAATGCGGATTTTCAGGTAACGAAAACAATTATCTATAGCATTAAGGTTTGTTTCGAATCTTGAAAAAAATGACTGTTCGAAAAGAATTTCTGAGGTTTGAAATTTTCTTAAAGTTCTTGAACCATTGCAAAACGATTGATTTTTTTTTTTATTTGAACAGTTTTGAAGCCGAGTCTATGCGTTGGTCAAGGGTACGACAGTTGCTGCGCGCATTTGGCAGGATAAAATAGTTCAAAAATGAAAAATAGATTATTATTTTCAACTGTGTAAGGCCATCCGGCTATTATTTGGTCATTAAATGACCTAAACTTATTTCGGATAATTTTGAATACTATGTGCCACAATAAAGAACAAAACTTTTTACGAGACTAAACCTAAAAAGGGAAAGTACATTCCCAAATTGACCTTAACTTATTTTGTGAACCGTTGAATCAAAAATATCATAGTATTGCTATTTTCATACAAATATGATAAAAAATTGTTGAAGGGCAACAATCAAACAAGAAAAAACAGCTATTTCTATTTATTCATGTTCAGGGCAACAAGACACAATTTATTATTTAACCTCTTCCCGTAATAAACCAAATATTTTGCTTTTAGAATGAACCAGTGGTTAAACATTATTTCAAACCAAAATAATTTACCTTAGCAATATTTGTTATATCCAAAGAGTTATTTACATGTTTTATAAGTACCAATGCAAAACTTCTCTTGGATCTTTTCCTGATCATGCTCTTCATCCAGCAATGCTTATTACTGCTGAGTTCTTAGTCATAGAACTTGGCACCCACCAGAAAAGTACAAATCTACAACAACATAAGCAAAATCATCTGCTGAAATTTCGACTGAATATTGGAGCCGTTCTGCACTTGATACTTATATATATATAGATCTAATTACATCCTCTTTAGAGACTAGATTATCAGAAAAAACAACGTGCAGCATTAAGTATTTGTTGATTTTGCTGCGGTTCGACGATTAGGTTTTACCGATACGGCAGTTTTGCGTGAGAAAGTAAAATGTTTTTTCAGAGTTTTATAATATTTATTTTACAATTAAAATTTAATACGAAAACTAGACTTTATGGTTTTACCTTGTGACTTGGATAAAAAAAAATGGATTAAGGCAAAGTTGAAAGGAATTGGAACTTACTGAAAGTTAATTAAGAAGGCGACCCTTTTTTCATCAAAATTAAAAAACCTGCTATTAATATGCAATAGGTGGCTACTGTGTTCAACAAGCTCCATTGAAAGGTCTTTCAGCACTCTGCGAGAGTTAAAGATTGGCTAAGAAACAACAATGTTGAAAACAGTCGGTGTAGATAAGTATTCATAAAAATTGTAAATGAAAAATTAAGAAAATTGGAACCAAATGTTAATTGCGAATTCTGGCTGAAAATCCAAGGCGTCTCATGCTAGTTTAGATTTAATAATTAGTACCACTCAGGACTTCATCAATACTCGACAACCCACATAAATATTACTTTACTTTCTCAAATAAGGCAATTTCTATCTTTTAATTTTTTATCACTTTCATAGCCACAAATTTTTGTTTTTAGCGATTACAGCATGATCTGGTTGTAGGATGATATTTTTATTATATTTTATAACCAGGTAAACTTTTTTTTTTATATATGTGATATATATATAATTAATCTTGCGTTTACACACACCACACACACAACACACCACACAACACACACTATCAGCAACATATATATATATACCAATTTATTTATTTATACGGTAGTTATATATATATATATATATAATATATTATAGATATTATATATCTATATATTATATATTATATATATATTTTATATAGTATAGCAATTTACTTTCAAAATCCTAATCTTTATATTTCTATTTTACCTATAGGTGTTATTAGTCAGGCATACTACTTATATACTATATATATATACTACTTATATAATACTATATATTATATATATATATACTATATATATATATATATAATAATTATATATATATATATATACATATATAATATATATATAATATATAATCACTCAACCTTTGCCCCCCCCTAAACGAAATCCTGCCTAATCCCAGTATATGTATATATTAATTATAATATAATATATATATATATATATATATATATATATAATAATAGTATATATATCATAATAATATAATTATATATAATCATATATACTATACATATAATAGTATAATTATCATAGGCAAATTCTTACGATAGCAGGTAATTAAAATGATTACCTCTGAAACGAACATAAATATGCCACTAAATTGCACTAGACCATAGCTCTAATTCATTTCCAACAAATTTGTAAATTAACCATATGAGAAAATATAATTTTAAAAATGTTCTCTTTTATATATATATTATACTATATATACTATATATATATATACCAATACGTATACTATATATAAATTATATTTATATATATATATATACTATATATATAATATATAATATACTACTATATATATATCTTAATTGAGTATTCTTTTTATTTTAAAAATTATTTAACTTTTAATCAAAAATAATTTTTCATATAATATCATTTATTGAGCTTTTAATAAAAAACTAATACCAATACCCTGGGATGGATTCACGCAGGCCTGCCGTGGATGATTGCAGACACGCTGGTAAGGCGTCGTTCAATGCGCTGTGGCTGGCGAACCAGTGACGTAGTAAACAACTTATAGCATAATAATTGACTAAATAAAATTAGTGAAAAAAACTGAAAAAGAATCATTAATATTTTATTTTATTATTATATTTATTATTTTTATTATTTATTATTATATTATTATTATTTTTCATAATTATTATTAATTATTATTTAATTATAATTAATACTTAAAATATTTGAATTAATAAATTCATATATTCTGATTAGATTTTCCTTTAATAAATAATGCAGCAAAATAATTTTAAAAAAAGAAATGGCTTTTTTTACACAATTCGAAGGCAAAGCAAACCCCTCACACTATTGCCATAGATTAGATTTTTAAGTTGCAAATAGCAAAACTGTAATAAAGTTTCAAAAAAAAAAAAGTACGAAAGTATATTGCATGCTTATCTAGGATTTTGCTATATATATATATATATATATATATTAATATATATATTCTTATATAATATATATATATAATATATACTATATATATATATTATTATATAATAATATATATATTTAATATATATACTATATATATAATTAATTATATATATATTATACCACTAATACTATATCAGTATAATATTTAATATTCACAGGGTTGGGGGTTGATTTGTTTTTAGAAAAAAATCAATTTTTGCATTGTTTTTTTTTTTTTTTTTTAGGCACAATTTTTTTTTTAAGATTGTTTAGTATCGAATTTGTGCTTTTTCCTAATTATTACCTAATTATAATAAAGTTTAGTAAATAAAATTATTATTTAGTTTAATCAAGTTATTTAAAATACTAATATATAATATATATACTGTATAATATCTGAGTAACTTATTTTACTTATTTTCTTTATTAAATATGATTTGAAACTAACACTGATTGGATTTCTTTTATATAGACTGAAACATACCTTATCATTTCAATCATGGTAATAACTAGGATTAATATATTAATTTAGAGAAAAAATTTGCCAGAAAAGTAAAACAAATAAAAAAAATAAAAATCATCGCATTTTTTTTATAAAAAAAAATCAATAAAAAATCAGTTGATTTTAAATTATTTCGATTATATATATTATATTATATTAATATAATATACTTAGTATAATATATATATATATATATACTAATATATATATATATATATATATATATATATATATTATATATATATTTATATAATATATATATATTACTATATATAATATATAGTATATATCAATATATTATATATATATCATAATATATATATAATTATATTATATATATATATTTATATATAATATATATATATATATTATATATATATACATATATATACTTATATATACTTTTATATATATATATATAATTATACTATACTATATATATATAATGATAAAATAATATATTATATATATATATTATACTAATATTATTCATTACCTTTATTCCCTATTCTTTGAGCCATATAACGTGTAATTATTAGTATTTAAAAAATATAATAACGTAGGTTTAATGGAGGATAGATATATAAAAAAGCCTTAGTGGGCTATATCTTTAATTGTCCTTCAAAATGAAATAATTTCGCAACGATTCGCCAAACGTTCCGAAAAGCTTTATCTCACTAAATTAAATGACGAAGAGAGTGCAAGGTAAAAATCAAATCAGAATATAATAAGCTGATAAGTTAAATGTTAATCTCTAAGTAAATGTAGCTTATAAATAAATAGGTTAATCCAATCACAGACAAAGAATAAAGTAAATATAAATAAGGCAATACAAAAATAAAGTCACGATTTATATATCTATAAAGACAAGAAATAACTGTACAAATAAAATTAAAAAAATAAAATGCTATAAAATAAAACCAAATAATAGGAAAAAAAATTCTAAATTAAATGAAATTGTTTTATATATATAGTGACATAGTTAACTTTCTTTTTATATTTATTTCATATTCCTCTGTTGAATTTGTCCTGGTCTTACCCAAAGTAGTGATTGTAACGAAAAAGTTTCATGTATTTGCTTTGTCTTATTGAGATTATGAGTGAAATGTGGGTTGTGTAGTGTAATGTTGTGTCATGTGTTCATCTTTTTGAAATTAGATCACAATAGCAATGTTGCTGGGAGATTGGACCTCATGGACAAGGTCAATGATAGAGCTAACTGTCAACTTCACCTTAATGACGTGTTTGTTATTCCTTATTTCAACAATTATTTCCCTATTTTATAAAAGTAAAAATATTGTAAAAGAGAGGGTTTAATTGTTTGCTCCGGGCTGGTCCAGTTTTTGCCCCAAACTGGAAATAGCCGATAATAATTTTCTTAATTAATTATTATCAGCCAATTTTGACTAAATAAAAACGCAAACGCAGCTTTTTCTGACGTCTAAAACGTCGTATTCGGGTGGTTTTCTGTGTCTGTAGTTATTTCTTTTGCTATTTTCACTCTATATTTGAAAACCGATTAGCATTTTATGACAGATTCTCGATTCATTGCCTACAATGTTTTTTTCACAAATGACTTCAACTTTAATATCAAAGATGGGTCATTTTAACATGAACGAATTTGACTGAATGAATCACAGGAGAGTATACTCATCCACGCTGGGTATTCCGACATTGGGAAACTCCGCGTCGACAGACATTAGTCTAACAAATAACGCGGATGCTCTAAGAGAGATGTATCAAATAAAAAAATTGATTTTTGACCGCCAAATCCCAGTAATGGTTAAATTCCAAACCCTACTTTTTTGGTTTTGAAAATAAACTTTTGTTATTTTTATTTCCTTCATCTGGTCATGACATCAGGTATGAAAAAATTTTGACAGGAAACGAATATGTAGCTTGAGGAGATACACAGATAAAGAATACACTATTTTATTATTTAGAATAACATTTTTTTTACTGGTTTTATGCACAGTAGTTATGGAACTTTATCCTCTGGATTCCAACAATTTTCCACAAAAAAATAAAAAAAAAAAAAATTAAATTTAATAAATATTTTTTTTGAGTATACAAAAAAATTATCTAAATAAAAAAGATGTATATCTCCCGAATCTATATACGCCCTAAAAAATTATTGATGTTAGATCGGATAAATGAGCAGAAAAAAATTTTTTCTCACATAAAAGTGATTCACTTTTTAAGCATTAGATTGTGGTATTTTGAAAAAGGGAAATATTGAAGATAATTTTTTATTTCTCTACACATTAAATCCTACATTTTTCAGAGCGTATATAAGTCAGGCAAGATTCATATTTTTTACTTAGATTCAAATTTTTTTGTATCCAAAAATGTTTTTGTGAAAATTTGTTCCAAGGACAAATTCATAACTTGTAGGACGTTGTTGCTTGAAATAGAAAAAAAGTAAATGTGTATCTCCCCGACCACATCATGTATTTGAAATTTATTTCATTTCCAAATCAAGAAAAAAAACTCGCACATTTCTTCATTTTCCAAAAACCAAAAAGATAAGGGCTTGTCTGAATTTAAACCGAATTGCTGGGATTTAGGAGATCAAAGATCTAATTTATTATTTTATGATTCCATAGATAAATGAACTATCATTTGATATGCTTAAGTTTGTAAGCCATTTTGGCAAAAGGAATTTGACCAGAACATTGAAGAGAAAACAATGCTCAAAAATCGGTTTTAAAAATTGAAAATTTTCAAAAGAAATGACTAGCGGACGTACAATACACAGAAAAAATACACCTAAAAGACCGTTCTTAAAGACGTCTGAACACTGCGAGTTCGGTCAACAACTGAGTGAACAATAATCAAATTGCGCCATGAACATTTCCAGTTTGGGGCAAAAATGGAACCAGCCAACTGAGCAAAAAAATCGCTACCTCTAATGAAGGGTTGAAAAACTATGTTCCTAGAGAAAGTCGTTTCCTTACCTTCAGATCAGGGCATCAGGGCAACTGACTCACTAAAGAAAAAATTTGACGATTCAGAATATAAAAAGCTGGAATCTAAAAAATCAATTGCCAAAACTGTCAAAGTAAATAAATATATAAATTTTGCGGATTACCAATCCTTTCATAGAGAACAATAAACAGATTTCCACTAACAAGAAAGCAAAATGATCATTTTTAATAAATGGAATTCGGCGGTTCTTGGCTCCTTAAGCATGCTGCGTACTTAAATTACAAACAACTTAATTTGCGAAGAAGGTTATTAGGTTAGTGAAAGATTGAATTATGAATGAGAAAAGCAGACAATTACCTCACCTATATTACCCTTAAAATTATTATTGTCGTTTGATATTTGATTTTTTTTATAACTTTTTGATCTTGAATACATGTGAGAACCCGGGTCGAGTTTAGACTTTATAAGAGATCCACCTTGCAATAGAAAATTTTAATGATTTTTAACTGAGAATAAAAGTAACATTTTTCAAAGGAAAGAAGCTGAACAAAAAAGAAACAAATAAAGATTGATCAAGAGTGTCAATGTCAGCTGGTTTATTTAAAGTAAAAAAAAACCATGCGTTGCAAGTTAAATCGCTCAAACAGGTTGTCACGTTGGAAAACTCAAACAAATGAGCTTTGGTTAAGAACAATAAGAACGCTTGACAACCATCAATCAACAATATCTTAAAGTAATGCAAATTTTTGCAATAAGTAAAGTTAGAATATAGGGTTAACAATTTATATTTTTAATCTAGGTAAACTTTAGGGCTAATACTAATCACCTGGGATAGCCATCACAATCTAAAATAATTAGATTTGTGATAGCATCAAGAGATTTCGATGAAGGTGTACTAGGTACGTGAAGCAGCAAAGTATTTTTGGCCAGCAATTCAAAAGCATACGAGATATCACATAACGACCCAAAATAAATAAATACAGATAACACTAATAAAGTTAATCAAACAGCTATCGAGTAATACTTGCTGAAGCTGAATGAACATAAAGTTTCATTGAAACTAAAACTAACACGAAGTTATAAAAAACGTATCAAAATTTATTGAAGTTATTTCGTTTACGTCAGGTCTAAGTGCAGGCTGAATGATATTTTTAATATAAAAATATGAAAAAAAAAGCTAGGAAAAGGTGTACTTTTTTATAGATTCTTTTTCGTTCGCCATGTAGGCGATGAGAAATGAACGTCGAAAATGCGTTCTTAAACAGCAGATACACTCATATTTATTAATTATCGAGATTATAATTGTTTATCAGATATACTCAATATTGTTATTTTAAAAAAAAATGTCGCATTTATTGAATGTAAGCAAACAAATAGAAAATAATTATAAATCACGAAAAAAAAAAATTGATTAATAATTTGGAAAATATTTTTAGTCAAAAATACAAAAAAATACATATAATAACTATATATTACATATATATATATATATATATATTATTATATAACTATATTATTTATATACTCACTACTCATATAAGTATAATTCAATATAATAATATGAGTATACCTCAGAATTTCTGCCCCTTACGTATGCTACTGTGGAACGTCATGACTAAAATTTTATCAGAAAGTATATACTACGTTCTAATATCATAATAACTACTAATATAATCTTACTAACCTTATATATATACTATATATATATAACTATATACCTATATTCACGGCCCAATAGGGGGCTTGAGGCCGACGGGGAACAGAAAGGGGGACGTTATTCCCTACACCGATAGGAGAGGGGAGAACCCCGCGACACAAAAAACCATATAGCCCCTTTCGGTATTTTGCAATACCTCATTCCGGCAGGACTCGGGGAAAATAGTCCCTACCAGAGCTATCGGGTTGGAGGCGGATAGACCCTAGGACTTCGCTCTATGCGGGGCGGTACTACCCTTGGGTGGTACAGAAATTAGTTTTAAAAAATATAATGTTTTATAAAACTAATGCGTAGCCCACGAGATTAAATCGCAAAGATGGAAACAGTCAGGGTCTCTCGGCCTTCCGACGGAACGATGACAGAGTAGGACTATTTCCCCACCCTCCGGGAGGGTCATTCCGCGAAACCCCGCTCTATTGGTATTTGAGGCAGTGTCGCGGAGGCTTCCGCAGCAATCCAACATGCTGACCTGTTATTGAAAATTTCCCCCTTCTCGCTTACCCCGTCGCGCTCGAAAGCATCCCTACTTGGGGCGCGTAGATACCTATTATATATATATATATTACTACTATATATATATACCTACATAATAGGCTATATATATATAATGTCATAGTATAATTTATAATAATACCTACTATATAAATATATATACGGATATACGATATAAAATAATATAAATTATATATAATATATCATCATATATATATAGAATAACTATAATATATAATATATATTATATAATAATATAAATCATATAAATATATATATATATATAAATATATATTCCGATAAAAATATAGTCAATGGACCTCACAAGAATATACGGTACACAGTATAATATTATTACCATGATAACGTAACGCGGATCCAGCTGACGCTGATAATAATATGAAAGTCAACGCGAGAGTACATGATAATAAAATTTCTACTTTAGACGGGCCGTATATAGGTAATAAATATTAGTAAATGCCATAGATGCCTAAATAAATATATAATATATATTAATACTATACATATATATACTATATATCTATTATATATATATATATATATAATATATACATATCACTTATACAGGAACTACATATATAATATACTATATATAGCTATATACATATATATATACCTATTATACATATAACTGATATATATATAGACTATATAATAAATATCGTATTATATATACTATATATATGGCCTATAACTATATATATATATATATATATCATATTTATACTATAACTATTAGTATACTATATATGATACAATATATTATGTAAATATAATAATAATATATAATACTATATTTATATATTTTATTTATTTACTTAATTATATATAAAACTATAGGCCTTATCCTAACCTATATGGACATACGGTAACGTTCGTAAAAGTTTATAACGTTTAACGTAGATCGAATTATATAATATGGCGCTAGGCTACTCTCTCTCTTCTCTCTCTCTCCCCTCTCATCTCTTCGCTCTCTCTCTCTCTCTCTTCATTATAATGATATATAAAACTGCTATAATACCTATATATATATAATACTAACTAATACTAATATTATATATATATAATATATATAATATATATATATATATGAGAGATATATAGATTATTTTTAATTCTCATTATACTAAATGATCATAATAAATTATTTAGACAACATTACAATTTTTTATTCAAATGAAATAAATTTGTGATCAAATCATTAAAAATATGTAATTTAATAGTTAATAATAGTTAAATTTAATAGTTGATAATAGTTAAAAGAGCAAAATTAATTGTTGATAATAGTTAAAAAGAACACACTTCAGTTAACAAGATTTAATTTTGGAATAATCTTAATGATAATTTCATGTCTACATTACCAAGTTAATAACACTAATCAAGGCTATTCCAACTCTCTAGATCTCTGGATACATATTTGTGGCATGAATTTTGTCCCTTTTCTGGTAGATGCCATGTAGGCCCTGGTCCTTTTCCGTAAGAACTTGTATTTAAAAAAATCTATGACATAATACTTGTTGAGCAAATCAATAAAACGTTTTTGGATTTAGGACTAGATTTTGATAATTTCACTTTCCATTATTTTCCTAATTAATATCACCACACTCACGTGGACGAGCAAATGAAAAAGATCTTAAAAAAATAAAAGTTACAAGAAACTTTCATAAGATAATTCTCAAAGACATTCCCACAGATGAACATTCACAAATTCAACAAATATTCACCTCATAAACCTTTGATATATCAACCGCACCAATATCAAGAAACTGTTTGTGTCTGACAGTGATCTCTAGCATTATTCCTAAGTCACAACAGGACTGTTTAGAAATAAATGTAAAACATATAATAATAAGCATAAATACCTCTTTAAAGAAGAAAGATCACCAGCTGCCACTGAAAATAAAAGGTCGAACAATATCTGAGCCTTCGATTCATTCTTGCCAATTCGAGGGTCAATTTTGTTGCAAATATGGCCACGCAAATTATCGAAGTGATGAAATTTAAATTTGGTTACAAGTTCCTAGAACAAGTAATTATTATTATTATTATTATTATTTTTATTATTATTATTATTATTATTATTATTATTATTATTATTATTATTATTATTATTATTATTATTATTATTATTATTATTATTATTATTATTATTATTATTATTATTATTATTACTTTATTATTATTATTATTATTATTATTATTATTATTATTATTATATTATTATTATTATTATTATTATTATTATTATTATTATTATTATTATTATTATTATTATTATTATTATTATTATTATTATTATTATTATTATTATTATTATTATTATTATTATTATTATTATTGTAGAATCCAACAATTTCAAATAATAAAATAGACACCAGTAAAAGTATTAACTATCTAGTGATTATTTGAAGAAACATGTTTGATAAGATCTCCAAAATTAATAAACTTTCACATGATAACGAAGTCACTAACAAATGACTAAATTCCCCATGATGGTTTAAATATAAAAGAGAGGTTGAGAACAATTGACGAGGAGCCTCTTTCACTTATCCTGAAATTAATAATTTGATTTTCTCTCCAAAGTTGTAAGGAGAAAGTGAATGCTAAAAACAAAAAAGTATTATATATATTACCATACAAAACTGAACTCCACGACACGAATTGCCATTAGAGTCGAGAGGCGGTGACCAAAGACAGATTCCTAAAGTGTTTGGAACCACCAGAAGAATACTCCCAGAAACTCCAGATTTGGCAGGAAGACCAACCTACAATGAAGGAATAGTACTAATTTAACTCTATAGCAAAAACATTTGACATACACGTTGAAATAATATAATAATAAAATTATCCCTAAGACTATAAATCTTAAGTGAAAATATGTGTCATATTATGATAATATTAATAATTTCAAAACCCATACCAATGAAAAAAATTTCTAACCTTAAAAGCAAACTGTCCCGAATAATTATACATTCCACACGAATGCATTAAAGTTAATGTGTTTCTGACGGCCTCAACTGTTAAAACCGCTTCTCCAGTCAACGGGTTTATACCTCCATTGGCGAGTGTGGCTGCAATAACAGCACCAGATTCAGCTGTAATTTCAAGTGAACATAACTGAAAAAAAATTACAAGACAATGACGTATGCAACGTATTAAAATTTTGTTATAGAAGTAGACAAATTATTATTATTTATTATTTTGTTTTACAAAAAAAAAAAATAAATAAATAAATAAATAAATAAATAAATAAATAAATAAATTTCTGCATTATTTACTACATCAAAATTTTCACTGGACTTTTAAATCATCAAATTCATGGTCATACCTGGAAATAGAAGTCTAATACTTCTTTGATTTTGGTGCCTTCTGGAAAGCATTTATTTTCTCGCATAAAATAGGCTAGGGCGAAATTTCTGTCAGCACATTCTCTTTCGGACAAGAAAACGGAGTTGTTAAACCCTAGATATTCTCCACCACAGAGTCTTTTGTATTCATTAAATAGCTGATATATATATATATATATATATATATATATATATATATATATATATATATATATATATATATATATATATATATATATATATATATATATATATATATATATATATATATATATATATATATATAATATTAAGAAATATATATATATATATATATATTTATTTCAGAAGCATTTATATATTTATATATATATATATATATATATATATATATATATATATATATATATATATATATATATATATATATATATATATATATATATATATATATATATATATATATATATATATATATAATTTGAATGTTCTTTCCGCAAAAATGAAAACATTCTAAGCACCATTATAAAATTTAGGCATTCAATTTAACTTCTACCCAGAAAAAGTTGAGTTCATCCAGGTCTTTACCCAATAAGAAATAGTTTTCTTAGCAGATGACAGGGGCTGGAAATCCCTTCAGCTATTTACTTTTCCCTTTCACGAAGGACCAAGGAAAAAACCATAACCGATGGGAAATTTCATTG
>JABUQX010017309.1:15000-20000 GCA_015478945.1 Trachelipus rathkii | reverse complement strand
TTCTTCGGTCTCCCAGACGGTCGATTTCCAGCACATTCACCCACCATACATCAGATTAACCAACCAACTATTGTCCATCCTGTCCATATGACCAAACCATCGTAATACTCTGTAATTTATTCTCTCATTTACGCCTTTCTTCACACCACACAATTCCTTAACACGTTCATACGTTCATACCTTATTTTATAAATTATTCTCACACATAACACGCCTCTAAGATTGTCCATCTGAAAATATTGTAGTTTAGATCTATACCTTTTATTCCACACCATAGTTTCAAGTTTCACTACTATACATTAACACCGGTAACAATATACCCTCATGCAAAATACTAGCACACTTAAGACTTGGTATCTTTGTATTCACCAAAGGTTTAATTGCACCCGCCACCTTCCCACCATTCACAACTTTTATACTACACTCTGAATCATCCGTTCCCTTTTCATCCAACCTATAGCCTAAATATTTAAACTCAGATACTTGTTCCAATTGCTCACCATCCAACATAATTTCACACCTCGGATTCTCCTCAATCACTACCATCACCTTGATCTTATCTACATTTACCTTCAAATTTCTCCATTTACAAACCCTGCCAAACACCTCTACCAATCCTCTTAAATTTTCTTCAGATTCGCCACACAAAATCAAATCACCAGCGTACAATAAGCAGGGCATCATCCACTCTCTTACATTCTCCATCAGCCTAACACCTTCCCCTACCTCAAATTCTTTCATCACTCCATCCATATATAAGTTAAATAGCCAAGGAAACATAACACATTTCTTCCTCACTCCAATAATAATATCAAACCATTCACTTCCCACTACATTTATTCTTACACACGCTTCACTATCGGCACACATACTTTTGATTCCATTCAGAAGCGTACCACCAACACCATATATCACTAATACCTGCCACAGAGCTTCCCTATTAATTCTGTCATTTTGCAAATCCATAAAACACAAATACAATTTATTCCTCTTCTCTTTAATTTTTCAATCATTTGCTTCAATGTTAAAATTTGATCTATACATCCTCTACCTCTTCTAAATTCACCTTGCTCTTTTCTAATCAGTCCCTCGGTCAGTCGACACACTCTTTCAATCAAAAGACCTGCATATATCTTCCCTAGTACACTCAATAAACTAATTCCCCTATTATCTTATAGTTTCTACAGAAAGTTAAGGACCCTCCTTAGATCGTTCAATATTTCATATATAATTCTCAAAAAGGTTTGGAAGAATCTCGTTCCAATTTGAAGTTAATGGAACGTAACCAACTGAGAAAGGTAAATCAAGGTAAGTTTTAAAAGTTTTACGTTTTTCTTTCAATTGAACACTTCTTCGAGGTTAAGTCCTAATTGAATTACCTAATTGGAGTTGCCTAAATAGGAAGTTACCCTTTTGGGTAATTAGCTAATTAGGTAGTTATACAAATAAGCATTTGCTTATTTGGGTAACTAAGTAATTAGAGTTACCCAAATAGGCAGTTGCTCATTTGGATAAATATCTAGTAGGAAAGTTACCCAAATATGCAATTGTCCATTTGGGGTAATTAGGTAATTACACAAGTAGACAGTTGCTCATTTGGGTAAACGCCTAAATGAAGAATTACCCAAATAGAAAATTACGTACTCGACCTTCCTGCTGTTGGTGCAGCGACAATTTTCATTTTCATCTTTCATAGGCTGTTCCATAAATATAAAAAACTCTTCTTGCGAAGAAAGTCTTTTTCTCCTAGTAGTTTCCATATTTTTTTTTTTTTTTGATGGGGGTAGGCTTTATATTTTAAATTATACTATGTTTTTAGTATTATAGTAATACAACTTTGTTTTCACGAGGTAAAAACTTGACCAAAATCATTTTAAAATTCTTCATAATAGACTATAATACTATAATTATGTTTGGAATCATCTTAATATTTTATACATTTTTAGATATCCAAATACTGTCACTGAAAGGAAAAAATCAACTTTCGAAGGATTCTCAAAATAAAATATTTATTTAAAACCAAGAAATATTAGAAACAAGCTGTAAAATCCAAATTAATTTATCGTTATATTGAAAGCACAAAGAAACACGAGTATATATATATATATATATATATATATATATATATAATAGTATATATTATATATATATATATAGTATATATATATATATTATATATATATATAATATATATATATATATTTATATATATATATATACTACGAAGTAAGAAACTTATAAAAACCATGAAACTCATTTATATTAACCCTGTAGCCCCTTTGTTCATTAATAGGTAAAAAGTTGGAAAAAAATGATCCGGAGATAAATAAAAATAATTTCCTACCTACATCAAATATATACTATATTTTATATATATATATATATTATAATATATATATATATATATATATATATTATATATATATAATTATATTATTATATATATATATATATATTATTAATGAGCAGTAGAATCGTCATTTTTTCGCATCGCGGGATGCGATGCGGAAGTGGATGTTTGATTTTAACATCCGCCGATGCGGATGTTTGAATATATTTATATATATATATATATATATATATATAATATATATATATAATATAGTATTATATATATATATATATAATATATATATATATATATATATATATATATATTATACATATATATATAATATATATATATATATTAATATATAATATATATATATATTTATATTATATATAATATATATCATATATAATATATTATATATTATATATAATATATATATATATATGCCTAATATATTTCGATTTTAGCAACAATCTATTAATATAATTGTGTAACCAGGGTGCGGGACGGGGAAACCAACTCAAATGGCACATACAGTTTCTTAACCAACCTAAGTCCTTCCGGAAAGAGGTTTTAAATGGATTATATACTTTTTGCCCTAAGTATTGAAATTCAATAAGGAAATTTTTGCTTTACGAATAACAACACCTACTGACTATATATGGCAATCTGCTTTTCTTTTTTTTATATTCATCAATCATTGCTAAGAATATCTTTTATCATACGAACACAGTTGGCGGACATTCCAAGTATTTCTCTTGCAAGAATTTACTCAAGCATGGGTAAAAATTTTTGCTTAACTTTCCCACCTACTAGTAAGGATCATCATTTGTATCTAGTCGTTTTGTCTTGGTGATAGTTTTCAATCATGTGCACTACATCTTTTGGTAAGGCGTTTTCTTCAATACTACTAGACTGTAGAAATTAATACCAGTGAATATGTTATTGATTTACTTCTAGGAGGTGTTGGTTCTTTATATTTCGTTTTTTTTCCTTTTAATGGGTGGCGAATTAATAGACTGTTCGATTGAAGTTTTTCAACTGCAAACACAAAGCGACGATTTAACTTGTTCTAATACTTGTGTTAACAAAAATTGGCCTTATAACGAGATCTGGTAGTTGCACTATATGAAAGTTTTTATTTATTCCTTACTTTGTCTTTTATCTATCTCTTAATTTTATACATCTTTCATACTTTTTAAACCGTCATCATTTTCATTTGAAGATGGTTCAAAATGCTTCTTTAGCGTTGAGATCATGGGCGTAGGGCAGGGGGGTGCAGGGGGGGGCACTTGCCCCCCTTAAATCTTGGCGAAATAAAAATTTTGAACCTTATATTTTGCCAGACGACGTTTTTAAGGGTTAGTAGGTAGAAAACTGAAAAAAAACATCAATCGTAGCATAATAGAATGTACGTAAATTAACCCTAACTTATAACGTATAATATTATCGTTTTCTAAAATTTTAATTTGTTTTCGTTTTCACATATTGGCTTCAAAGTCAAACTAGCTTTGTGCTTTTATACAGCTGGTTTCTTCTGACATTATTCTCCGCTAGAACTTTCACTATGTCGATAGCATTTGGCGGTTGCCAAAGCTGTTAAATCAATCAAGGAAGGCAATACCACGTTGATATTCAGCTGCTGACAAACATTAAAAAACAGATTACAGAAATAAAAGAAAATATACAGCAATTTTGAAGAACCATAATTTTATATAACTATAATATATAAATATATATATATAATATATATATATATATATATATATATATAATATATATATATATAATATATATATATATATATATAGATATATATATATATATATATATATATATATATTATATCACTCAACCTTTGCCCCCCCTAAATGAAATCCTGCCTACGCCCATGGTTGAGATTATTGGTATTATTCGGAGACAGAAGCTGTAGAGGCGCTGATGTTTTTGGCATCTCTAATCTCATGTGACTCTGTTGACTCATTATTTGAACTTCATGCTGCGAGATCATGAGTCTTAATTACACAGTTGAGTCGAAGTCCCATGTCCCCATTTAAAGTTTTGCTTTCAGATTCCATCTTAAGCATTTTTTTTATTATAAACTTCTCTTATCGAATCTCGACAATAACATCCGCGCAACATCCGCAGGGCAAAGCGCGGATCGCGGATCTTTAAAAATGTGCGGATGCGGATGCGGATGCAATAATATCTACTGCATCACTAATATATATATAATATATAATATATATATATTATATATATATTATATATATATATATATATATATATATAATATATTATATATATATATATATATATATATATTATTATATATCATATACTATTTTTGCTGGCTCCAACACTCCTCTCCAAGATTTTAAAATCCCTTTATATTATTATTATTATTATTATTTATTATTATTATTATTATTATTATTATATATTATTATTATCATTATTATTATTATTATTATTATTATTATTATTATTTGCTCCGCTTCTACTCATAAAAAAAATATTATTATTATTATTATTATTATTATTATTATTATTATTATTATTATTATTATTATTATTATTATTATTATTATTATTATTACTACTTTTTTATTGTAATATTATTAATATTATTAATTAATTGCTCGCTTCTAACTAATAAAAAAAT
>JABUQX010017309.1:0-7500 GCA_015478945.1 Trachelipus rathkii | reverse complement strand
ATTATTTCTATTTAATATATATATACTAATTATATATATATAGTATAATTATATAGTATATATACTAAGTAAGTTTATAGTTATAGTTATAGTATATATATATATATAGATTATATTATATATATAATATATAATATATATGTTATTATATTATATATATATGTGATTTACTAGTATTATATATAAAAATACGTTTCAAGTAAGATGAGTAAGTAGTATGGTTAAAAGTTAAGTGTTAAATATAGCCTCTTCTAACCATCTAACTTTCTAGTATCTTTTTGAGTGTGGAGAAAAATGAAATATTTTTGCGCTAGCGGTGCCATGTTTTATTCATGCTTTCTTGTTTTCAACAATATTACAATAAATTAAAGAGTATAATGAGATACGAACAAGTAGATGAGATAGCAAGTTAATTCCGATATCACTCTCATGATGGTAATGTTAAATATTGGTATTTTGAATTTTTAATACATAGTCAATAGATTAATACGTATAATCATAAATTACATGTTAAGTAATGCTCTCTACTTAATCCAAGTGTATTCCTACAAAAATTGTAATGGTTTAATGACCTTTCTATCAAAAAGGACGACAAAAAAAAAATAAAAATAAAATAAAAAAAAATAAAAGTATATTGATAAAATTGAAGATATAATATTATTAACTAATATTGCCAGCTTAATATAAAACACAAACGAGTAACTTAAACACACAATATGCTGTTAATAAATTTTTAACTTAAAATAATAAATCAAAAAATGCTCTGTAATATAAAATATTTATATAATAATAGATAATAATATAATAATCATAATTAAATTTATAAGTTAATATATATATAATATATTAATAATAAAAATAATAATAAATATAATTAATAATTTATAAATAATAGTTAAATATATTTATAAATTATCTATTTATAATATTTAATAATAATAAATAATAATAATATTAATTAATTTATTAATTAATAATAATATACAAATAAATAAATATAATTAATAAATCAAATATATAATAATATTTATTAATATTATTAAATAATAATAATTTATATTATAAATTAATAATAATATATAAATAATATTATATTAATATAATATAATAATTTACAAATTAATAATAATATATAATATTTAATATTAATAATATTATATTTCGAACATTAGTTTTCAACTCAAATGAGGTGAGAAAAATTTAGAAGATGAGAGAAGAATCGTTACAATAGATTTACAAATTAAAAAGTATTACTTACTTGTGTAGACGATATGTTACATATAGAAATTGCTTTGTTGTAGATAAGTGCTTTATAACTATTCAACATGATGGAATAATGTAACGAGCTCATATAAATAATGTATTCATAAGCTGCTTACGGTGCGGAAAAAGTAGCTTGACATAGCAATGTAACGTTCTATGCTCAGAATAGATTATTATCGGTTACATACAAAGATGTAGCTTTCTGATATAATTAGATGTCTTAGGATATAGGGACATAAAAGAATGAGTTCAATGTCGTGAGAGAGTGTGAGAGTGTGATCCTGGATGATTTTATTTCACGCTCTGTAAGAGTTATTTTTAGTCGCTGAAAGATTTTATGTATTATTTACCGTGCTCTCTCGCGTTATGATGAAATTTAGTTTGGCTAGGTTAGTGATTGAGTTTAGTCTAGGTTTTTAATTAGGATTGCGTCTCTTCCTCTCTCTCAACTCAAATCATACTCTCACATTATTACCCTAAATACGTCTTATTATCTCTCTCATATCACTCTGCTCTTCTCTTCCATTCTCACTCTCTTCATGTCTCTCTTTCTTCTCTTCTCTCTCTTGCTCGTGCAGTCTAATAATAACCACTTATATTTAAGGGCTGAGGTGAATCGATAGGATTAGCAATGAAAATCAAAATTATTTTCGACTTAAACTTCCTTTGGCTAAAATATTCTGTGAAGAAATAATAAAAATTGGGGAAGATATCACCTCTTTATTTAGCTTTTAAAGTTTTCAGTTGATTTTCTTTGCTAGAAATAGTATCAGAATACACTTGCAGATAAACAGATGTTTTATTTTTAGTTTTATTATCTCAATTTATGTCCATAACATTAATCATTAATAAATTTCGGTAAAGTTCTTTTATAATGTTATTATATAGTAAAGCATGCATATCAATATCTATAAATACGACTATTTAATATCCGTTTGATATAGTCTATATAAGAATATATTATTGGACATATATTTATGTGTATGTCATTATATCATTTAAATATCGAACATATATATATTTACGACTTCTAACTCGCAGCCACAACCTCTATCCCATGAAATTGAGATTACTTGAGATTGAGATATAGTATTTGGGTATTGAGGATTAGTGTAATTCACAATAGCGTAAACTGTAATTAAATATACAAAAAATCTCCAAATTTCCCTTAAGTATGTTCACCGTCATGGAGTCGCAATCCAGTTCACCTTCTCCTCATATCCTCATATCCTCATATCTTCATATCCTCATATCCATATATTCACCTTATTCTCTAAGACCATTTAAACAAAGGACTGGAGAGTCTACGTACTTTTGAAAGTTTGATGCTGACGTCCGGTATGTCTTTGTAGTAGAATACCGACTGCTCTCAGACTAACTCAGCAACTCCGTGACATCTGCACCACGAATCTCAAAACTTTTACCCGGAACTTATATATAGACTCCAAACTCACTCTTGATATCGATACAATCTGACTCTCCACGATTAAATCACGATCATATCACGAACTAATCCACAACCTCTAATGTAAGATCATTTGCTAGTCCAACAATTAAATATCAGGAAATTATGACAAATTAAATTAATTATTTTTAAGTATATTGTTTATAAAACTGAATGCTCTTTTTATTGTAAATTAGTTATTATTATCTATCTTAATACACAGTTTTTAGCTCTAATAATAATAATAATGAGAGCATTTTTAAAGTTAGTATTTTAATAAACATTAGGGTAAAATAAATTCAGTAAATTAATTGCAATAATTCCACGATTGAAGTGGAAAATGATTATGCAAAAAATATATAATTCGTTAGAAGTTTTAATTTAGTTAATATTATATAATTTGACTCATAGTTAGTACTAGATAATCCTTGTCGTAGACTCACTTCTTTAAATCTGGTTTATTTCTTTATATTTAAAGAATTGCTTTTGATAAAACTTACTTACTTGATTTAATTATATTACTATTATTAATATAATGAATATTATATAACTTACCAATTAAGAAAATGGACCAAAATCTAAAGGTATTAATTATTACTTTTTGAATAATAATAAATTAGCTCTACTTAAAAATATCACAAAAAGCAAAATATGAAAAAATACGAGATTTAATTCATGTATTAAAAAATTATGCCTTAAAAAAATCAGTTTATTTATAATATTCTGAATTACTTATTCAGTGTCACCAATAACCGTTGACACTATATTGACTCGATGAAATGCGGGATTATTGATTCAAGGCTATAATAAACATTTATCTAGTACTTCTATAGGATTAAGTTGTTTCGATAATATGTATAATCCAATTATTTTAGAGAAGTAAATTTTCTGTATGGTTGTAAGTTCCTGATAAGGTGATATCTGAATGAATAAAACAAGGCTTTGCAGTTTCGCTAATTTTGTATAACTCAAACATTTAAAAAACTCAATAGGTTTCAATTTATGAATTATTATTATATTGTTCCAAACTTTTGTTCAGTATATCTATAGAAGTCTCTGTAGATGGGATATATAATTATAATTTGCTAACTTGCAAATTATATTTTTCGTGACGCGACGTTACAAATCCAAAAAATCAAAAAATATTAAATAAAATCATTTTATCACAAAATTGATTTTTTTGAAGCTAAATTCTTGGGAAAATGGTCCAGGATCGGTTGGCATCAATCTGATTGGGAACACACCCTAATTGCCAATAATAAAGATTTCGATTTTTTTTTAGAGAAGAAGGTTTACAGGATCCATAATGATTTTAATGCGTTGTCTTAGATGACGCGTAACTATGATTATATGATCGCTATAAAGCCTAAATTAGGCTAGGGAAAGAACAATGGAGTTCAAAAGAAACTCCGGGAAAATAATAAAAATAATGGTTTTATATATATATATTTACTGTGTTGTCATGACCATCGATATTTGATTATGGTTAGGATATATTGAATATTGAGATGTAAATGAAATCCTCAACCAATTTATGCATTGTAAGCTATAGATTTTGATGTATTAACGGCAACCGCCATTGATGACAGTGAAATTAGTAGTAATATATATATATATTATATTATATAATATAAATTAATATAATTAAGTATATGTATAGATATGTTGTTATTGTAGTACTTACGTATGTATATATATATTATAATATATATTATATATATATTATATAATACTAATGAATATATATCTATATATATATATATATATACCGATAAGGAATTTACATTAAACGGAAATTGATTATATATCTGATAATAATATAAGTATATATATATATTATCATAATACTATTAAAATAATAATATGATTATACTATTATTAGATATATTATTATATATATTATATATATATATATATATTATATATTTTATATACGTATATATATTATACGTTACTTTTTCTTTCATGTAACGGTCCCGAATAACTTTCGTTATTTTTTCCTCCGTTCTTTTTAGTCCGCTGCATGTGTGTCTTAGTGTTCTTGTAGCTTGTTCTGCTTGAGGAATGTTGATTATCCAAGTTGGAGCAGCCCATTTTGTATATTAGACGTTGGATATATATAATATATAGTTGATAGTATAAGTATGATAAAGTTGTGTAAAGAAGTGTTTATAGTATATATATATATTTAGCTTCTATAATATTATTCAAATATTATATATGTTTTTAAATGAATATTACATTATATAATATATTTTTCCCTTTTACTATAAAATATATATATGATCAAAAAATAAAATATATATGTATATATATATTACTATAATATTTAATATTATATATAATATAGTATATAATCGACTACTCCTTATTTCAATTTGACGACTTATATAACCATTTTAATATCTACTAGCTTATACCCAATTACATTAATATAATTATTCTCTATTATCCATATACTATGTGTTAACCCAGGTGATTTATATAAACCGACGTTATAATAATAATTAAGCAGCTTCCGTAAAACAATATAGATTTGTATTTGAATATGGACTCAAGAGAGTAAAATATAGGAAAATAATATATATAAATATAATTAATTAATAAAATAATATGAATAATAATTAAATAATAATAAATAATATAATAATAATAATAATATAATTAATTAATAATAATATTATAATTAAATAATAATATCATTATATATTATATGAAATAATATAAAATTATTAAATATATTTAAATATTATAATATATAAAAAATTTATATAGATTAATAAATTTATAATATAATATATAAATATAAATTAGATTTAATTATGCTATATAATAGGGATGTGTAAAAAAATTAATATAATAGGATGTTCAGTAAATTATAATAATTAAATTTGAATTTTTTTTTAATATAGGTATGAAATATGCTCCCTGCTTCATCTTATTGTTGAAATTTAAATAACTTGCTTAAATAATATAATTATAAATTAATTAAAATTATAATAATAATATAAATAATAATATACATATTAAATAATATAATCAAATATACAATAATTATATAATTAATAATTATAAAAGTGAAGAAATGACTCGCATTAGAATAATGATTGAAATTTAGGGGATGTATTCATTCGTGTATCACTAAATGAAATTGGACTAAGGAGGTGTAGGGTGAGATCACTTCGAAAAATCTTCATAAAAATGAAGTTGCTTCAACAGTATGAAGGAAGAAGGGTGATAGATGAATAGTAGTGATGTCAGGATTGTGGGAGGTCAATGGGATTGGATGTCAAGAAGGTGAAAATAGAGTTATATTTGGGAATGAAGGTTCAATTAGTATAATAGGAGAGAGCTAATAAGATGGAATATAAGTGAGTCGAAAATGTTGAAGAATGTTAAATATGCAGGTATAGAAGATGAAATTAAATAATTAATCGTGTGAAAGGTTATTCAATAAAGAAACTCGGTAGAGTACTCAATAATAGTAATTAAGAAGTAAAAATGAATGGAATTTGGAGAAGAAGTTGATGATAGAGGCAAAGACGTTTATAGAGGAGGAATATCATTCAGAGGAAGTGAGAGGAGAGAAGATGAGTAAGAAGTGAGAGAAATAATAAGTAGTAGAAAAGAAGAAGATAAGAGAAAGATATAAAGAGGATGAGCTGTAGAGGAGAAGAATAGAAGGAAGAAGAAGAAGAAGAAGAAGAAGAAGGGAAATGTTAAGCTAATAAAACAGCAGCAATACATCAAGAATTTAACTTAATAATAAATTATATTGTAATAAGTGTCGATAAAAGTAATATTGAATAATTGATTAAGTGGCTGAAGGAATAATAATATAACTGAAATTATATAGATAGTGAATAATAGTAATAAAGTAAGTGATAGTCAGATTATTAATGAGTTGGTAGAAGGTAAATTAATTGAATTGAAATCGATAAATCATAGTAATTAATCAGATATAGCAAAGGCACCAGCACAATGATCTGAAAGAAATATGTATAATGATGTTTAGATAAGAGAATAAATATAGTATATTGAATGATGCTATAGCCGAAATAATGATTTTTATTTTGCAATTTTACAAATAAAGAACACAAAGGCTCGTCGGCTTTCTGAACTCAAATTCAGATTCGTCATTTATTATGAGAGATATCGCATCAAGATTTATATAGCAGTCATTCGCGCTATAATTAGATTAAATTAATAGATGTGTATGGGCTTTGTGTGTCGATCTCTGTTGCTGTGTGAGACGTAATTTTATTAAAAGATATTGTGTATTGACATTGTATATATGTGAATAGAGTGTCTTGTGATTATTATAGTGTGTTGTATTATAAAAATTAAATTGTGATTGTTGTTATTGAATAGTATGTGCTATTTTTAAACTATGTTTAATATGTATTATCTGTGATAGTTGATTATTCATTATTATTTTACTATTATGGTAGGGAATTTATTGTATTATATCTTCCTATGTTATGTTAATTCAACTGATTTGTGTTGATTATTATGTGTTGGTTTTTATTGATTGTATATAATTTATATTATGTTAAAATGACGTTGAGTATTATTATTATTATTATTATTATTATTATCATTATTATATTATTATTATTATTTATTATTATATATTATTATTATTATTATTATATTATTACTATTATTATTTTATTATTATTATTATTATTGTATTATTTTTATTCTTATTTTATTTTACTTATTATTATTATTAGTTATTATGCAATTAGGTTTTGATAGTTCGGTGTATTATGTTATGATTAATTATGTAG
>JABUQX010017308.1:37500-48247 GCA_015478945.1 Trachelipus rathkii | reverse complement strand
AATGTCTTAATAACTCACTCTACAAATCTCCCCTCTCTAAAACACCTTTCTAACTTTTCCTATCTCTTTCGACGGCCGGTTCTCTCGTCTCTTCCTGTTGGCAATATAAACATCCTTGGCCTTAACATAAACAAAAAATGTCTGGGAAGCCTCACATCACAGCGGTTGCTAGGGCGGCCTCAAGAAACTGGGAGTTCTGTTTAGACTTGCGGATTTTTTTTCCTCTTCTCAAGTTACTCCAGCTATACAAGGGTGTCATCCGCCCTTGTATGGAGTACTGTTCTCATTATCTGGGGGGCGCTCTGGTCACCCGGCTTTTGGACAGGTCGAGTCAAAGGCCAAAGGCTTATAAACTGTCTGTACTTTCCAGTTCACTTGACCCTCTATCTTTGCGGCGCGATGTTGGTACTTTATCTCTTTTCTATAGGTTACCGCCCACGGCAGATGTTCGAGGAAACTTACCACTCGCGTACCACCACCGTTACGACGCCCTCGTGCACAAGGGGTGTTGTGTCTGCGCACGAGTTTTGTGTGAATATTGGTAACTAGCTAGTTCGTTGCTTGCTTCCTTCTTTCCTGACACATCTGTTCTGTTGAATTCTCGTCCATCTTCTGTATTTATGTGTTTCCTGCTTAATTTAATCTCCCTCATTTAAAGCCTGGTCTGTGCTCATCTGCGTAATTTACGCTAGCGGATGAAATTCTTAGGCGTGCAACACCCCCTCCGTGAGTGGTGTGACAACTGTTAAAAATTATATATATATTATATATATATATATTATATATATATAGATTTTACCACAATTTCATATTTTTATCAGTTACGTAATAAGCAAATCAAACATATATTAGCTAGATCAAATTGTAATCCCTGTAGAAACATGCACTGAAAGTTGTCATCATCTTAAATCATCACATAAAAAGATTTGTACATGCACTGACACACCGGTGTGTATACCTTAAGAACATACGTTTATAAAGTCACAAATATAATTATAACTGCATAGCATGCACAAGTAATTTGATTCTTATAAATATTTAATTTTAATCTCACCTAATGCAGGTTATGATAAAGATCATAAAAAGCTTAGCCTAATATACTTAACATTTAGTGTAATATGATCATTTGGATATAATATATATTATACAATCAGCATAAAATAATGCTCTCTATCCCACTCATACATAAAGAAGGTTTATTAATTATTTTTAATGATTACTTATGAATGAAAAACTAACAAAAAAATTTAAAGATAAACTATAAAAACATATAATATAATGATTATTAAAAATGTAATCACAAGTCCATTGAGGATTGCCCTCTCCATACCTCCATGTACACGCGAATTCTATTGATTTCTTATATATAATGTATGATATACATTTATTTTCGTGTTAATTATGTTTACAACGTAATAAATCGATACTTTGGTGGGATAATCTAATTTTTTTCTACTATTTTCCCTCCCTATTGAGTTTTCTATGGTACAACTATTTATAAAAAAGCCAAATACATACAGGTCCACGATTACAAACTAATGTATATTATTACAATTAATAATGATTAACAAATTAATAATGGTCTATATATATGGTTCTAATATAAATAAGATATAATTACAAAATATTCATAATTTAATAAGTGACCTACTATATATACTAGTTATATATATATATTGATTATAATACATATGGCCCAATCAATAATGGATATATATATATATATATATAATTATATAAGATTTTATATATAAATTTATAATTAGTTATATTTATAATATAGATAATTGAGTATACTGATTTATATTTAGTGATATTATTATACTGATATATATAATATAAGTATAGGGTATACATATCATAGTATTACATTTTTATATATAGATATATATTTGTAATAATAGTTACATATTGAATAGCATTGAGTAGTAGAACAATAGTATTTCTTTTATCCAAGATGTTGTATTGTATCCTTTCCATTTAACTAATATTTTATCTTTATTTTCGTTTATACTATACTGTGATAACCTAACTATTAATTGTGATTTCACTATATATTATTATGGTAATACTTCCTATATCTGTCTTATTATATTGATATTAATAGTAGCTATCATAGCAATCGATATATATCATTCTCTTACTCACTCTACATTAGGGTTATTTATATTACTAAGCACCATAGCAGATAATATTCATCTATATATATATCAGTACATTCTCACTGAAAATAAATTCATCCGCGAAATCGTGGGAAATTAATATATAACTATATATATAATATTATTATAGTATATAATATTAATATATATAGATTAATATATAATATTATTATATATAATATAATAATATAATATATATTATAAATATATATTAATATAATAATATATATATAATATTATATAATATATATTATATATATATATATGTTAGAAATTATATATGTAATATATTACTAATATATTATATATATATAATAATATAATATTATATATTAATATATATATTATATATAACATATATAATATATAAATTATATATATATAATAATATTTATATTAATATACTATTAAATATATATATTATAATATATATATATATATTAATATAATATGATAATGTACCGATAACTCGTTAACATTGTAGCTATTAAAAATTTTAATATAAAGATATAATATTTAAGTGCTACTCATATAATTTCTGGTTACACAGTATGGAAGAAATAAACCTATTAGTATTAAAGCTGTTAGTATAAAAGCCGAAATAAATTGATATGCCTTTCATTTACTGTTGATGTGTATTAATCCAAGTAGTTACTACGATTGCTCTGGCCCAAAACGCCTTGACCAAATGGACATAGAGTTCATATTAGGTAAAATGTAGTCAGAGGCGAATCATACTTATTTGACTAGCTCTCTCGGTCTAATATATATATATAAATTCAAACTTATTTAATGGTAAGTAAACAATAGAAAGTATATTTAAAAACAAATGAGATTAGGAACAGTGAAATAAATAATAAATGTTTCAACATGAAAAATAGTCATTAGACATAAATAATAAAAAGTAGATAAATAAAGAAACTGAGTTATCACTAATTCCATATAGTATATGTTTTAGTAATTTGCCTATAATACAAAAAAGAGATCTCTATGATATAAGGGCCAATTAATCATTAATAGAGATCAAGTGCTTATATCTATCAATAGTAATTATTTGGTTAACACCTAGTAAGTGGTACTCAATCAGTCATTACAACCTATTTGATAAGAAAAGAGGCTACATAGATAATATATATAATTAATTATAAATAAAGTGTAGTTAGAATTGTACAAATGTTGAAAATAATAAGCTGTACAATAACAAAATATATAGATTGCTATAAGTGATAAGTGATATATCACAATATACTGTGAAAAATTTTTTAATATAGAGTAAACAAAATAAAGTCTTAGTATATGCGTTGGTATTACTGATAGCTCTTCATTATTAAACTTTGTATACATAACGTATAATAGCGTGATAGAAATCATCACGTTATTTTTAAAAGATCGCTATAGTCTCGTAGAAGAAATGACTCCATTTGTCAAATAAGTTATCCACCGGTATACTAAAATAAAATAAAAAAACATAAAAAAAAAGATTAAAGAACGGGCAGAAGGGACTATTAAAGATGTCACCAGTCACATATAATAAATAAGATCTCCCCGGAGTTAAGACCGGTAAGCGATATGGTAGGGAAAGTCAAGTTATAATACACCTAAAAAGGCTAATCTGCCAAAAATACTTCAACGTGCTTCTCCCCCTTCCCCATAATTCATACCAATCGAGATAGGATGAAGGAAAATCGAACATTCCGATGGCGGATAGTAATAAGGATCAGGATATAGCCTATCTAATACCGCAGCTATATTACGAGCAAGATCTGAGTATACACCCCATACCAGTCTCCCCTCGTTATGAGGGGATGACTTATCTCAAAAGATACCAGTCTGACCTATATATTGGCTGACATATTATCCATAAGTTAATAACTTAGTATTTGTAACGTAATATATGATGACTTGTGTTACACAATACTATATATACTATTACCGAGTTATTCAAAACTTTAATTGGTAAGTGGCTAACAGTAATCCAAAGGTAACGAGTACAGTATAATGTATAATTATTATTAATTGAGCTTACAGTCTATCATTCCCTACATTGATTAATTACGTGTGACCGCATCCATCCAATATATTCTATTGAGGTAGGAGATTGCTTTCAAATGATTAATTGTCCTCGATTCGAGGTAAAGAGCTTACGCCTCAAATTGTGAGAAGTCAATATACGAGAGGAGTAATTTCAAAAAATGAGTAATAGTAAATAAAAATAATGGAAAGAACAAGGTCAGATGATAAGCAAAGAGTCCGTGATGTTATGGGAAGAATAGGATTTGATCTGCTATTGCGTGAGAAAATAAGCAGTGCTACCTTTGTTCATGAGAATAGTTATTAACGCGAGTCTTACCATCTCGTATATATCATACAAAGTAAAGTTATTAAGCACATCTGGCAGACAAGATAGCTAGAGCTAGATAAAAAAGTACCAAAAAAGTAGAAAAATATAACTAGATATAAAGAACTTATTTATATAAAGGATTAATGACTACGTAAAACCCCCACGAGTAAAAGGAGGTATGAAGATAATACTTGAGCTAGGGGCGTGATCTAATATCTTCAAGGAGGAACAGTTCCCAACCACACGAGACGAAGGATTCTAACATGAGGAGAGTTCGATAAATACCAACAAAAACACACAACATAATATCCATCATATATGTATTTCAGAGATGGCTAAAGTCAAAATAATGAGAGTTCTTCGGGTAAATGTAATAGGGTATACTTCTCAAGTACTCTCAAACCAAATGGTCGCTGGACTAGACTGATGTGAAATGACCGCAGCCAATAACCTTAGACTCACGTACAGAAGAACCAACGTCATTTCCAAAGAGAATGAGGGAATGAGCATCTATGAGATAATACGTCCAGTTATAAAAAATCAAAGCAACTACTGTTAAAATGACGTAAGTATGTTATAGTGCGAAGTTGATTCACCACACAAGCTACACAGAGTTTTCTACAGATTATAGCCGATCAGCTATAATGCGAGTTCGTGAATTTTGAGTCCTATCGTTACCCTAGTATATCCGTACACACGCTAAATATAGAAACCAGTCACAGTGGAGTGCGAACCAGTCCTCTGAAAGTCTAACACGCCACACATGATATCGATGAGGACCAACAGCTTATTCCATACACCGCTCACACAGGGAGTTAGAGGGGAGGTGAATAATTTACCTAGAGAAAATTTAGTTCACTAGATATTTTGTGAATGTTTATTATGTGAGCATTCTCATACACTAAGTAATAATTTTTACTGATTGTCGTCATTGTTACCCAATAGAGTAGTGATTCACCCTACAATCATTCAATTCTGTTAATACTAAGCTAGGTGTAGTAGAATTTCAGCCGGATATAGATCTGATTGCGGAGTATAGATGGAAGAAATATGTATAATAAATAAATAATAATAATAAATGAATATGAGATAGTTATTTATTCTAATATCATGACACAGAAATTCTAAAAATGAGATAAGTAAAAAATACTGTGCTTTGAGCGCAAGTGTTATTGATTAGTGAGCGCTGATTCATACGCTACGCAGCGTCCATCCAATCATCTGCAATGTCTTATCTATTGCCTTATTCACAACTCGTATATCGAAGTTCCTTTCCTACTATACATGTAATGAAAGCATCGTCTGATTAGTATATATACAGACTGATTCTGTGACATGCCGAAAAGTATTCGACTAGAACCTCTACCATCGGATAGCGCCACGCGACCTGAGACTTATCACGGCTGTCGAATAAGACGCGATCCAAAATGATAATCAATGTACGTTATGCTCGTACTGCTATATATGCTCAGAGATAAATAGGTACAAAATCTATAATTCTGGCTTGTACTATATTTATTTACACTCGCAACGAGATTATTATACACGTTTTTGGTTTCAGGAGTGAACTCATCATAAAAACCCAGATTCATCGCTCATTGTCTATTATGGATTTTAATACATAATAAAATATATGCGAATGCTTATCTATTTATCAGTAGTGCTAGATACAATTATAACTTATACTCTCTCGTAGGCACGAGAGAATATCTTCTAGAACCCTGTTCGCTTGATTCGTATCGACTATCTAGCGAGTTAACATATAGTTACTAGGCATCCAAATTTTAGCATTATACGTCTTTGCAAATTGATACGATTATAGATTCAAGCTCAGAGACTGGCACACTGACCACTGTACAAATTTGAATTGTTATCGGATGGTTAACAAGAGTAACATTTTATGACTCTAGAGAGCATTATCTTGACTAATCACTATCATCATCAACCTGTAAAATTCCGCGCCCTTGTAGTGATTACTGAATCGTCCCCATCACCAGCGTTGCTTATACAATACTAACTCATTCTATCGTCATCGTTTAATAGATGACATAGTAGTGAGACATCGTATCTGACAACGTTTAATAGGATCACTCAGAGCAACACAGTTTTACTATAACTGTTACTCTCATATCTTTTATATCAACGCTATTTGTAGAGATAAGGCTTTTATCATACTCTCTCTCAATTTCTTCTTCTGTTATGTGCGCACTCTCTAAAAAACTTCTCTTAGTGACATATATGCTCTCATGAAGTTTATATAGTGCTGATAGTTTGAAAATCCACTATTATATGTGAATGTGCTGATGTAGACAACGCGAAAAATTTTAATGTATGCGGGAGAGAAACAACATGGTGAGCTTGGACGACCTCGAGATCTCATTACAGAATTTTCTATCGAGTTTAGCCGAGTGGGGCAACGCTCAGATACGAAAACTTAAGACGAATTATAGGGACGGAGAGGATAAAAAACAGCGTTTACCTATGGCACAAAGAGTGACTAGTTATACGTGGCAGGAGAGAGTATAAACACGTATGAGCATACGACCAAACTGGTCTATCTGAGGTGAAGAACTAAGAGACCTGCCACCAAATCGCTTATATAACAGAATCTAATATACCAAGACTGACCTTAGAGTAACCTAAATAATAAAAAGCTTGTAAAGAACCTCTAGTATTGCGTAGCTCTATTCCGTCATAGATCACCACATACTTATTCGAAACAAGACAAAGAGGGAGCTAATGTAACAATTAGCTAAGACAGACGAAGAGATTTATCTTATAGCACCAGCTACGCATCTCTGGAAATTATTGCGAGTTTCCCATTCAAGAACTGACTTTGGGACAGAGGAGTTGTATATATATAGGCGTGAGTTTTAGGAAATAATAAAAAAATATAAATAAATAATAAAATAATGGGTAATATCAAATATAAAACTTGAATGTTCAAAGTCAGTCGAATCGTGTTTGAGATCTAGATTTTAGAAAACTTAATCTGCTGTGAGTCGAGAAAATATAAATATGGAATAATATTTTAGCATACATATGTCGTAATATAAATGATATATATATTATTAGTCGGGTCATTACATGGACTAAATAGCGTATAAGTATACTTGATACCAGTCACGAACGATCGTCATATCTGCTGCCTTATTAGCAGAAGTACGATCAACATTTATATTTTTATCATATTAGTTACAATGATCGTGATATTATTTCTTTATCTAGACAATACACGATATGAGGATTTTAAAATAATATATCGAGCTCATGTATCATGAGATTATTTATAAACTATAATTACTTGCAAAGCGCATTCCCGGTGTACACGTGGTATTTAGACGATATTTGATAAGGGTGAACCAATAAGATTTATACAGTACCATCGTGTTTAGGTACTTAAACATAAGTATTTGAGAGAATTTAAATTTATATTAAAATTTGTATGAAAAAAAAAAAAATAAGCGAAATTTGGTGATATTAGTGATGTTAATAAGTAATTAAGTATTATTGGAGTCGTTTTGACTTGCGTAAAGTAAGGCATTGCGCCAATTATTCGTGAAAAATATTAATGGAAATAAATAATTAAAATGAGTTCACTATACGTTCCGCGTAAACCATAAAAGAAGTTAGCGTTTTACATATTATTGAGTATACCGATATTATTTCATATATAATTATACCGCAATTATAATATATATACCGTGTTTTACAAATAACGTTGCTTTGTATAAGTTTTAAAGTATGAATAATAAAAAATATAGCTCTATAAAAAAAAATACATCAGTATGGATATCTTACCCGAAGGCTGAGAATGTCTTTTGTAGATATAAAATAATCAAAGCGATGAAGTCACGACCTCTCGTAGCTCAGTAGTATTCCCTGCAGTACGATGCCGCCTATCTATCATAAGTTATAGATTATGAACATATTTAATGCTAAATTATAAATTAAAAGCTTTTATACTATATAGCGTAGATTAATGTCTGGACGATTGAAGTAATTTTGGATACTCGCTTTTGAGCTTTTTATTAATAGTGGTAGTCTTTTAATATTACTAAACAGAAAAAGATATTTGCCCAGTATAATTAATAAAGTGCATTAATGTGTTAGAGGAGATTTAAGCCAATTATTCCAAGAAAATATGGCGGCAATTTTAGCGGGAAAGCCTGTACGCATCTGTACGTGCTCTCGTGCGTTTGTATATAAGAATAAAGCATGCTAATGATGTACAAAATTATAATGCTAGGGAATTGAGGGAACCTGCTATTTTGCAGTACTTTTTTAATACACGAGGAGTTAATTACCAAAATTCAAAATGCGTTATTAAATACTTACTGCGAATAATATTGCCCTAATAAGGAGAGAGTATTACATCATTGAATTATTTATTTTTAGTGTTGTAGGAGAAAGTAAATTATGCTTGTCAAATATTGTGTAGGTACAGTCGTGCGAATCTTCTCTTCTCCATCCAATTCGGTGATAATGAACGAAACAGGCCACATGAGAATCGACTACGGTGATGAGATATACTTATTCCCTATAGCCCGAAGGCGAAACGTATCAGTGCTATTACAATTCTTCGCCTAATAATCGACTAAGATACAGATAATAACTGTTCAGAGACCACGCGAGAAATGCACTCTGTCTATATCGAAGTGAAGAAAACAGAGCAAGTCCTGCTTGACTGCTCGCAACATAAATTGAATGCAAAATAGTTAAAATCCTAATTGCTTGGAGAGAAAATGCTAAAATTTCAAATATCATAATGTGAATTCTCGCAATTATCAAACGAGATTATATGGATCTTTGAAAGTATGAAATAATTAGAGCTAACATCTACCACAAGACAGAGCGCTATTGAATAACGTGCTTTAATCAAATTTCTGATGGCCGAAGAAAGTGACAATAACACATATCTTGATGGTAATAATAACACCCAGAAATTAATCTTTTATTGACGGGCATAAGGAGACTCGAGAAATATAACTAAGTTCCACGATCTTAAGTTATTCTAATAAAACACTATGCCTGAGTCTCGTGTGTATATAGTCCGCAAAAGAGTGTTGACAGAAATGTTAAATTTAGCACGATTATCCACAACATATTATAGGACACAGGTGGGTGTCTGAACTCCCTCAGTAACACTGAGTACATACAAATGAAATATTTGTTTGCATTTACACAACACATGCATTATATAAAATAAACTAAACAGCTATTATATCCAAGCACTTAGTAGCTTTTATGTTTCCGTCAAAAATAATATAATAGAACATAGTTTCCCCAAAACTTATAGTGCTTTCACTGATTTTTTTACTTTATTAAGAAGTAGTTTTCACGAAGGATAGTGTCTACTCATTCAAGCTCTATTTCATGTGACTAATATACTATAATGTTACCTATTAATACTCTAATTATATGAGGAGATTACTATATATACTATTATCTATATCATTACCATTAATTTAGATCTACTATTATTATTTTTATTATCTACTCTATGATGGTAACTGTATCGCTGATGCACATTCATTAAAGTAAATTATAATTCGTGATTGAGAAATATTTATTGAATGCATTCAATTCACTGAGTATATTATCGTTCTATGTTGATGAATTTTATTTCCTCATATGTTAATTAATTTAATTTCGATGCTATATTAGTCTATTTTCACTATTTAGTCGTCATATTGTTTATGTATAGTAATTAGTCTTTGACAAGGGCCGTAGGAAGGAGCTTACTTCGTTGAGTACTACGTATTATTTGTATGCTCAAACCCATAAGATGTTATAATGGTCATCTCTATTGAATGGGTATATTTGATTACAGATTATGGAAATTGGGCCCTATGGAGTCCTAAGGGCATTGCTATTTATTGATTTGACTACACTAAGATCTATGATATTAAGTCTCCTCACCTTACTTTGATTATTCACTTGATAGCACCTTCATTATTATTATTATTATTATTATTATTATTATTTTTATTATTTATTATTATGATTATTATTTATTATATATTACTATTATTACGCTATTGTTTTTGCAATCAAAATAACACACCTCTACCTAAATACATATATATATATATACATACATATATATATTATATATATATATATATATATATATATATATTATATATATATATATATATATATATATATATAATATATATATTATATATATATATATATATATATATATATATATATTATATATATATAATATATATACCCT
>JABUQX010017308.1:30000-32500 GCA_015478945.1 Trachelipus rathkii | reverse complement strand
TAAACAATTACCTTTTCGTTTCCTAAAAAGCATTTTAACCTTTTAATTAAAAAATTAAAATTGGATATTTTTTACAGTTTGCGATTCATCATGCAATCATATCTTGTATGAGACACCTGGGACAAATACTTTAAAGCAAATTCTTACTTTATCTTTTTTACTATGAAGCCAAGTTTTAGTAAACTTGCCAACAGCAATCTTAATTTTCCTCTTCAAGAAACTACCCCAACTAGTTTCAGTTTTATATCATTTTATTGTCTACTCATTTTTTCTTCCATATGTTTCATTTAGTTACCTTAAATCTTTCCTTGAAAGGATAATTCACACTTTTTTCGTTGCCCCTCATAGCACATTTCACAATGTCTCGCTTCTTCAAAACCCATTACATTATTCTTTAAAATATTGTAATTTTCCTGCAATCTTCACCTTCCTTCGCCCCATAAGACAATTATTATTGTTTTTGAATCCTTGATTCCTCTAGTTTCTTCTTTTTCCTCCAATTATCTTAACTTTTCCTGGCATCTTTCCCTCCCCCCCAAAAAAAAATATTTTATTCTATTATAATTATCCAGTGTTTGAAATATCTATTTTTGAGAAATTTTATATATTTATCTGTGAACTTGTTTTAGTGTGTAGATAACTTTTGGAGTGATTTTAAACACTCAAAAAGAAAACGTGAAATATATTCTACACACACACAACACACACACACACAATTTTCTGATGAAACACTGTAGTTTAAATTCATGAAAACTAATTAAAAGTCACACTAAACCACCAACCTATGTCAAGTTTTATATAAAAAAGTTTATCTTCGGACTTCTACCCACATATTTTTACTACTAACATCTCCCATTCATTAACTTTAAGGTCTGCCTACAATAAATACTTACTACAAAACACTCCTTTTTACGATTCATTTTGATTTCAAAGAAATGATGCATTACTTTTACCCTCATTCAATACACCTTTATGTGATACCGTGCTCTCTTATACTATATAATATAATATATATATATATAATATTATATATATATATATATAATATATATATATATATTATTATATATATTATATATATATATAATATAATATATATATATATATTTAAGTCTTTTGAATTGAATTTGATCAGTTTTTAAAAATTTAATAAGACGGATAATATAGATATGATGAATTTTAAAAATGACTTGACAAACAAGAAATAAGAATACCAATAGTAAATGCAAATAAACAAAATTATATGTATGCGTGTGTGCGTGTGTGCGTGTGTGTCGTGTGTGCCGTAGCGCGACTTGTATTCTGGCTAACTGTTTACGTGTATATAATATTCAGTTCATTGTTTCTATTGCATGACTGCTATTGCGAAGAACCTGTTAATTGTCACTGCAAAAAGTTTGATTTGTGACTCACAATTGATGTTACTTTCTTATTTCTAGTCTCTTCGGAATTCCTGTTTATGAAAATTTAGCAACGTTTAAACTATAGATAAATGAAACTAAAATATATATACGAGTATAATATGTCGAGACTTTAGTAAACTCTTAAAACTTTTTTACCGAAAGATTAAGAAGGGGTCGATATGATGAGTGGATTGGCTTAACATGGTGGTTAGGTTTCTTTGTTAGCACTGTGGAGCAAGAAAGATTGTTCTTAATATATTTTGAGGAATATTTAAATTTTATTATTATAAGTTCAGATGCTTAAAACAATAACATATATTAATTTCATTGATCCAGAATCCCCAAGTATAAAATCTGTAGTCCAAACTGAATTATTTATAAGAAACTTAAGAAATTTTATCGATAAAATAATATAAAAATATAGAAATTAATAATATAAGGCAAAAAATTTATGTTAAATTCAAATAGTATTAATTTAAAAAGAAAGAATTCTTTCTAAAAGTTCTAAAGGAAACATAACCAAATGTTATGGAAATTAGCGGAAAACGTATCAGTTTTGAGCTGTTATCAATAAGGTCTCTCCCTCAACCTATCATGTAGCCCATTTTTAATCTCAATGATGTACATATATTATATAAAAAATAAAACTAATATATTATTTTTTAATTTGTTACGTAAATATCATGATAGAAGATGTGAAGAACGTGAAAAGATAATTAGGTTCCAAAACCAAATATTTGTTGACCAGCCACCTCAGACAAGCATATTTAAAGCACTATTGGTAAAAGTATTTGAACTCAAGTAAACAAAGAACAATTCATATAAAAAAGAAAATCAAGTAACAAAGTAAAAAGTTAAAAAGTCAACCGTAAAACTGATTCACAGAAGTTGAATCGTTTTTTTTAATTAATATCAATAAAAATATGATTGACAGAAGCTTACACAAATTATTTTGCTTAGAGTTTTAGGACAACAGCACTCCCAAGGCCAAGAGACGATGAAGTTTCTAAAAAAAAACATCAAGCCAAAACAAGTAATACCGAAAAGACTAATAAAATTTCGATTTAAATTTTGGTCTATATGATTCTCATTATTAT
>JABUQX010017308.1:0-25000 GCA_015478945.1 Trachelipus rathkii | reverse complement strand
TACGTTTTTCCTTCATTGAAAGCTATCGTTCCAAAAATTTCCATTAAGTTTTCATGAAAATTGCCTGGTTTTGATCGCTATTCTTGATTTTATTTTCTCATAGTTAACAAATGTAATTATACTATGAAATTTTGCGGAATTTCTCCTTTTTTTTTTTTTTGGTTGTTCTTTTTTTTTTTTCAGTTGCCATTTTGGCGATTTTTTTCTTTACGTTTTTTTTAATGTTGATATTGTTAATGGCGATTAAAAGTATAGCCATAACATCGATCGAAATTAAAGAAATTATTATATATATATATAATATATATATAGTAATATATATATATATATATAATATATAATATATATATATAGTATATATATATATATATATACTATATAAATATATATATATATATATATATAATATATATATTATATATATATGTGTATATTAGTATTGATTATGATATAATATATATATATATGATTGCTAGAGATTGATTATAAGAAAAAGAAGAAAAATTATGAAATGAAGAAAACATGTGTCTCATTTTCAGTAATTAGATTCTCCATTAGACAAAGCGAAGAAGCCGTAAGGCAACAAAAACACAAAACAAGGAGTTTTGATACGCGATGAGTGCTGTCGCCTGCTGTCAAATCTCTTGTGTCCACTTGATGTTCAAATTTTGCAATACTTTTACCGATGGAATGATCCCTTGCCACATATGCATGAGCAATTGACTTAAAAAGTTAATGAGACTTTCAGTAATACTATACAAAGAATTTGTTCAAAGTTCATTTTAAAGCACTACTATTGACAGAGAGTGAAATTATCTTCTTAGTGGTAGGAGAACTTCAGAGTTAAGGATTAACTCCGAGATACAGGAATCCAGACTCAAATAATATATAAGGAGAATTTACCATAAGATACATTCGAAAGCATTTCATTCATGATATTCAGATATATACAAATTTCACAATTTAATGTCCGGCATTTAATTTTTGTAATTTTATAAAATGAGAGATTCTGTCTGCATTCTATGCGGTCAAGAATAGCTTAACATATTTTATTCAAACCAACATTTGAATAGTTGAATTCTGTCTCAAATCCATATATATATCCGATTTCTCAAGAGTTAGCTGTAGGTCTCGGATTTGTGACATCCGTCTGGCGAGATGCATATAATGAAGGTCCTTCCATATTTACGTTCGATTATTATCTCTGTCTGATTGCATAATTCGGTTCTTAAGGAGGTCAGAGAGTTCAGGTGTTGCTGAGTATCCCTATCCACATAAGCGTACGGTAATGTACATCCAAACTCTATCTTCTTGTGGCAATTAGACATGTACACAACATAACTTCTGTAGATCCTCCGATACTCAATGGAGCCACATGCTGCGAGTTCGGATACGAAATCAATGAAGACACTCGTCTCTGTTGAATCTAGAACTTCTAAGCATGTTCCTTTTCGTCTGATGAAGATGAACGATTTAAAGTAGTGTTTCAGGAGCAGAGAATGAGGCCAATCAGATGTTCTTGACAAATAGATTATTGTAGATTTACTTCGTCTTGCTCCTATAGAGAAGGTTACCTAGATACACCGGAGACGGAGTAGTGTTTTAAACAAATTAGGCAAACAAGATGTCTTCATATTTTGAGTAACCCAGCAAGTATTGATATCGCGCCGAGAGTGATTTACAGGATAAGTTATGTATTAGTGTATCATTTATAATTGCCAAAGATATATATAGATAGGATGTAATTTTACCTCTATGTGTATATAGGAACTACATTATAACTATAAATACCTTAAAGTAAACCTCGAAATTAGCAACACAGGTATAATAAACCAACGTAAAATATGGAAGCTTACACCGTGCGGATCACAAATCCCCTCCTACAGCTTTGAAATTCTAATGTTTAAAATTTATTTCAAGTTTATATATATAGGTAAATTTTAAACTATCTGTGACGCATAGAGCACAATCTCTTTATATTAAATAATAACTAAGTATACCTGGAACAATCAATTGTGATTTGAAATTTTAATGAGAAATAAATGAATATATATATATTTGAATAAATGCATGATAGAAACAAATATAGATAATAAAAAGCCAAGTGGGACATTGTCAAGTGTTTATGTAAGAAACACCTCACAAGCACAGGCAATAGAGTAGCGCAGTACAGGTTCAAAGATAGAAAAGCTACTGCGGCATGGAGCAATGGAATAATTTTTGCTCAAAGCTTTATATTTTTATTCAACTATCTTCTTATGACATCACTTCACTATCCTACAAAACACAACACACACACCACCACCACACTACACTATCACTACATCACACTACACAAACACCTTCACCCGACACATACAGCAAAATAAAACAAGAATTTTATGCTCTTTATATGTATGTAGAAATTATGACTGTTGTGCATATCTTAAAGCTGCATTATTAAGATTATTATATTAAAAAAGCATTATACCAAGTGAATTGCGCACAGATATGAGAGCCAACAGGAACGCGAAAATAAGATTGACGAAGCTATAATATTAAAAGCTCTATTTACATCTATATTATCTATTCTTTACCAATAGTCGCAAAGTTACAAGAGAAATAAAATATTCTTCATGAAGAAATAGAAGAACTTATTATAGAAGAAATTTGAAAAGAAAGCTAAGTCAAACCAATAGTAATTAAATGTCTCATATTCTATTACACTTATAGGTCTATGTTATGTAAAGATAATTATTTATTATATTATTATATTATATAATACCAAGTTCGAATATAATAATTGTATTATTCTGACACGGGATTGATTAATTCTAGTACCAGACACATTATATCACACACTACTATCACATATTGCCAAATTAATAGTTTATAATATGATATTATAAACTACCGATAGATCTTTAAATATATAAATCTACTATATGTATATAAATGCTAATAATTTATAATAATATCTACAATAATAATAATTAAATAAATATAATATAATAATAAAAGATATAAATAATAATAAAGAATAAATTCTTATGGAATATATTTTTAATAAAATAATAATTAATAATAATAATAATAAATAATAATAATAATAATATATATAATAATTAATTAACTTATATTAATATAAATATAATATAACTTAATAATAATAATATTTAATAATATAATAATAATTATATAAATTTATATTATATTAGATAGAAACTAAGAGTTATAACCGAGACATTCATAATCTCGAGTAAAAATCTAAGATAGGAGTAGCACAGAAATAACATGATAACACAATATATCGAGAGTACATCCTTGATTTGTTCTTTGAGGTTTAAGAATATAGAAAATGAAAAAATAAAAAAACCTTATTTTTCAATTTGTTATTAAAATTTTTATTGTCACTATACTTATAGCTCAGACACTCAGGTAGTCAATTAAAGAATTTCAAGAATATGGGTAAAAAGAGAGGTTGTAGTGATAAATTTACTTGAATTCTAAATATGAAACATAAAAGCGAAAAAAAAAATTTATGTATTTTTTTTTTTTAATAATTCAACTAATAAATGAAAACTCCAATCAAGAAGTCGATAATAACTGGCAAAGTAAATGTGACAAAGTAAATATAATATAACAGAGGTCTTCTTCGAGACACTTCCCGTGAGGAGTATCGACGAAGGGTAATAGATCATTATGAGATCTCTCACTCTCTAGATATATCCTACACAGTCGTATCTCATTAGTATATATTATGTGATCTTCCCTATTATAATATATATTTCATTATTTCATTAATTACCAATTATGTTATTAGTATAAAAAAAAAAATTGGTCTTATGCGCTCATTTATATTCGTTACAAAATGATGTGCGAGCATGATTTCCATATAGGTTATAGTTTTTCTTGTACCTATTCGATAGTGATTATCGAGATAATAATATAATATAGAGTGAACAAAAAATCTCAGTATATGAATTTTTATTTGATCATCTAATACTCAAATCCACTATAATATATAACAATATCGATTAAAATCAATTATATTAAAACATGTTTTCCTTAGTATCTCAGATATATTGCTTGTATGTTTTCGAGAATAGATGGCGGTAACTTCTTTAGTTTGGTCATTATTATTATTTACTTTTATTCTTTACAGAAATAATAAATATATATATTAATATATATATTAATATATATATAATTAATATATATTATATATATATATATATAAATTAATATATATATATATAGTAATATATATATATATATATTATATTAATAATATATAATATATAATATATATAATATAATATATATATATATATATATAGTATAATAATATTATATATATATAATATATACTATATATAATATAATATATATTATATTATATATATATAATATTATATATATATATATATATATAATATATATATATATATATATAATATATTAATAATTATATATATATATATATTATATATATAATATATATATATATATTATAAATATAATAATATATATTATTAATCTAGTATAGTTAGATAAATTTATATACGATGATAAAGAGAAGATTAAAATAAATATAAATAAACAATAAATAAATAAAGTCAAAATTATATAATTGAGTCGCGAGCAGTAATTTAAGAGTGAGAGATATCTACGAAATATGCTTATCCTAGCCTAACTTTCTGAAATACGTTCCTCTATGAAGAATTGGGCATTAGATTATTTTTAATGTTATTATATCTTACTATAATTTATATGATATGAGTATAGTATTTCTCTTTGGTCACTTATTCATCCTTTCAGTTATTTTTTTCATGTAAAATACTATGTTAAAAAAAATGCATGTTACAGGTTACAGTTATTAGGACTAATCAGAAGTCTGAGATACTCTTTACATGTGAGTGAGGTTAACCTTTACCCATTTTATAATGGGTAGTTAGGTTAGGTTTAGGTGACTTTTGACAGGTCACCTTTAGGTTAGTTAATGTACATCAGGTTAGTGTAAATCAGGTTTCCAACCTCCTTACCTTCTAGTATTAATGTTACGCTGGTTTTTAAGTATATTGAAGCTAATATAATACTAATGCCGGTACTTATCAAATACGAAAATACATTTTCCTTTAATTTTTTCATTAATAATATATATATTTTTTTCAGGTATGAGTACGAATCCTATTCTCTGAATGCTAGATGAAATGTATGCTTGCATATAAAGATAAATATATAAACTCATGGAAGTATTATAATAGTTAAAAGATTGTTGGAGTTCATTTAAAAATATTGGAAGTCTTGAGTGGTACAATTTATCTAATTTATATACTGTGAATCAATCCAAAAATTTCGAAATTATTAAATGTATATATATATACTATATATATAATATATATATATATATTATATATTATTAAATATATACATATATATATATATATATATAATATATTGAAAAATGATAGTAAAATACGTTTGTTTTTTGAAACCCTTGTCCCGATTTAGAAGAGAGTCCCGATTTCGTCCCGATTTTATGAAACAAACCCATATTATTTATAAACATGTCTATTTAGACTATATTTTTAAATAAGTATTTTTAAATAAATATATATATATATTAATAATAATATATTAATATATATATTATATATATATATATATATATATATATAATATACATTATTATTATATATATGTATATAATATATAATAATAAATATCGTATATATATATATATTAAAGTGGTATTACAGTTTTCTTATATTTCAGGGTAGGCATTGCCTATCTTATTTTAAAGAACAAATTAATAATTAAGAAAAACAAATAAAAATATATAATATTAAAAAAATTAGTAATTATTATATGAGATGTATAGTCGCATAGATGTATGAAGTTTGAAGTCTAGCAGATGAGTCTTTAAGAGAAATTAGTATATAATAGCAAGAGTGATATGGTTATGTTGTATGCATGTGCGCGTCCGCGTGTTAATCCACTGCTTTGTGAAACTTATGGCCTAGCTAACTTCACTGATATAGCACTGAACGTAAGAAACAATAAACTAAGTACACACCTGTCATAGCTTGCCGCAATTATAGTAACGGAGCACGTAGACTCTCGGCGTCTCTGTCTTCACCTGTTACCTCCTACTCGATTTGCTTTTTCTTGATAGTCTATTAAGTGTATATGTGTATTGTCTCCACTAAATCTCTAATAAATATTGCTTATTGCGCAATAACTTATATCGTGATATTAAGACGTTTTCACACTTTTTTGTGTGTAAATTCTACTATGTCTAAATTCAAAATGAATTTCTCCATTTAGTAGATTCTTTGGCTATTACTTACTACTGGCTTCTGTAGTAGAACTGCAAGGTATTATATATATATGAGTGAGTATCAGATAATATGTTTCTGTAAATAAATCGAGTATATATTTAATCAGCATATTCGATATTATATTGATTATACCGTTTCCTATTCTTTTCTTATAAAAAAAACGATATATGTAACTAATCTGAATTAACTGTTATTACGTAGCAATTGAATTCATATATTATTCAAGTATTCGACTGATAATTATCCATATATATAATATGATATATCGATATTTCTTGTTTACTAATTTATATCTGGTTATTTTTGTTGAGACGTGAGCATAAGCTAATATTATAGTAATTATTTATTTTAATTATATAATTAGGAGTTTGATAATGTTAAATTATTATGATAAGAAAGATACGAAACTTTAAAATATTAAAAATTTATATACATAAATATAAGTAAATTTTTTTTAAATAATATATAGTTATTAAAGTTATATATTCTTTATCAAGCACCTAAGATATGTTACTTGCACCTCTCCTTTGTCCAACGTCGATGATACTAATGTGGTTTATGATCTAACTTTATAATCTCTATCATAATGTACTTATAAGTTGATATGACCAGAGCGCCATACTCGTTAGTAAGAGATACAGATTAAATATATTGCGAGGGAGTTAAACCTTGTCACTCACTTCCTTATTTTATTTATCATAAACTTTTTTATTAAATAAACAAGTTTGAATTCTACACCTCAAGAATAATATAAATAGAATATACAACGATAAATGTACAAACTACCTATACATCGTTGAGAGAGAAAAAATGAGAGTAACATAGGTCGCCACATCCAACAGCGACTACATAGCCACACACACACACACACTGAACACAATCGTCACTTACCATCTCTCATAACAACATGAAGATAACAAATCTAACATAGCATACACACACACACACATATATATAGGTTACTCTAATTATCAATGACCGTATATATAAGCTGTACATGTATATATTAATAATAAGTTATATTGTTTATAAGATAGTACATTATCCACAGTATAAGAATAAAATCTATAATAGTATATATAGTATATATATATATATATATACCTTGCCTACCCATGTGAAACAACAATCTAGCTAACGCCAACTGAATTATCTAATTAATATCATATATAATAACATTTGAAAAATCATTAAGTGAGTAATAGTATTATGCTACCTTTATATAAAACATATATATATAAGGTAAGCACTATATATATATACTATATATAATATATATATGATATATTATATATAAAAATACTCCATATATATAATAGTGAACGTACAGAAGTGTATAAGTGTTAACCTATGTGGGTTGGATATACTAAGATAGAAAGACCATATATATATATATATAATATATATATATATAAATATATAAATATATATATATATATATAAAAAATGTTAAAAATACATTTTTTACGGCATGAGGGTTTGTCAAAAATAATAACATTTTATTTTAATTAAATTCGTGCGATAAGATATATATATATATATATATATATATATATATATATATATATATATATATAATATATTACTATATAATATATATAATATATATATATATATATTATATATATATATATATATATATAATATATATATATACAGTACTGTATAATATCTGAGAAATTTTAAATTTTAGATAGTATATATATATATATATATATATTATATATATTATTAATATATAGTAATAATAGTATAGTACTAATACTATTTTTCCTTAATATAAGAAACAAATATCTTATAATATATTATTCGTATATTATATTTTTATTTAAATATTTCATATATAATTATTATATAATTTTATATATAATATATTTTACAAAGTGGATGGGCATCGATACCAAAAATTTGTGCTTAAGCGATACGATACATCGATACCAAAAATTTACTTAGCGATACGATTACACTCAGGAGTAATCCTTGCTTACTTCTTGGACTAATCCGAGTTGAACTATATCATAGATAATCGCCAAAAGATACATGTAATCAAGATTAGATACTAGAAAAAATCCTATGGGATTTTTAATAACTTTGAGGGGTAACTTTTTTTCCTTTGGCAGTGTGGATTTTCTTTTTCATTATTTTCATTAATATTTTTTTTGATCGCTTTTTAAATATTAGAAGATTTCATATATAAAACACGGTATTTATGTGACTATAAAATAATTATATATATATAGATATAGTATATAATATAATATATATAGTATATATATTATATAAATATTATATATTAGTATATAGTGAATTACTCACTATCATATATTTAGCTATATCCATATATATAGCGTACATTATAATTTCCCTTTATTGTATATAAATATAGTTATATATATATAATGAACATGTTTTATATTATTATAGTTAGATATTAGTATCGTTATGGTCTTATGTAACTATATATGGGACTAATTTCTCGAATAGTATACCCATTGTGTAGGTTTTTGAAGAGATATGTACTATGATCCATATATATTATATAATATATACCTTATATATATAAGCTAATACAATTGTATACAAAAACTGAAATGATATGGGACATTAAATTGATTTTAGAATAATAGGAAACAACTTGATATTTTCTACAATTTTTTACAAGCTGAATTTCCTTTTTTAAAAATTTTCTCACGTGAATCCTGAAGCATTTTCAAAGCTATCTAGACACGTACTACGCTCTCTTTTGTTTAGTAGCTGGAGAATGTAGGGTATAATCTAACCCAAAAACTATGAAGAAGTGTTCCTTATTAATTTGTCTCATCGCTCTCGACTGCTGTTATTCGTATATAGTCAATGGTCCCAGTGAAGAACAAGAGTAAGTTCTGTATCTTAAAAAATGAGAAAAACTGCAAAAAATCACTAGATGGAAAAAAATGTACGTTAAGTATTTCTAAGTGTCTTGGTGTATAAGAAAAAGTCATAATACTTTTATTCGCAAAAAATTTGTATGGGAGGAACCCTGGCTCTCCTCGAATCTTCGCTTGTTGTGTAGTATAAATGCTTCTCTGCATATTTCATATCAAAAAAAGTCATCGCACTACTTTCAGAAACTGCATAATCAGTCATGCTAGTTGGCTACTTATTGGGAGACCTTTATAGAATGCACCAGCATTCTTGGACCCTTTCGTCATTGCAGTAGGTTTGATGTCACTAGTTAATCGAATTGATAGCCACTTATAACTTATCTTGAATTTGACACAAAGCTTATTGCCTAGTTTAGTTTTTCAATTTTTATGCATATATCCAGATTGAGAAAACTACCGAACCTATTGAAAACCCACTTTGAAATGCGTTCAGAAGTGCTGACAATACTTTAGAAGGGGCTACATTTTTAAGACGCATTACTTTTTTTTGAATCAAGGCTAGAAGCGGTATAGATATTGGCGAGAGCAAGCTCAATTGAAATTTCAATCGAGTTCTAAATTTTATTCAAATAAATTTTTTTTATTATATTCTTGTAAATATCTTGCTTGCATATATATTTTTTACTCAGACTTCATATAATAAATAATATTACCTATAGAAAGATATATAGTATATACGGTATATATATATATATTATTACTATTAATATATATATATTAATAATTCTAAATAATAAATATCTCCAAATAAATATCAAATCAATAAGACTCAATTTATATATAGTGAGAATATATCTATGTATATTCAAAGATATATATATTGACCTTTAAGACTCTTAATTGTTATTTAAAATCTTTCTAATATTAATGCTTAATGAAAAGTATATATATATTAACTCTAACTACTAAAATTCATTCACATTTTGTAGTATGATAATGTTAAAAAAATATTTAGAATTTTCAATTTAGATAATTTATTCAACTTACCTATACGTACATAGGCATACATATAGGTAATATATATAGAGCATTTATTAATTTATATTTATATGACCACCCCTCCCGAGTATCTATATCTGCTTATTCTCACTCAAGCGATATGGTCAAGACCCTTCAAAATTTGTCCGGCCAGAGCTGAGCTATATAACCATACCATCGATCTTCACGTGCTATATTGCACTCCATGTCTCTTACTCTTCTTTAGATACCTTCTCCAGAGCATCGATAGCATTTCCATGTTGCTCAATGAGTCCTCCACCTATGTCTCCACTCCCATCTCCATCTCATCCATGGCCACTCTCTCCATAATACAGAATATATATATATATATATATAATATATATTATATATATAATATATATATATAATATATTATATATATATATATATATATATATATAAATTATAATATATATATATAATATATATATATATATATATATTATACCGGTATATAGTTTTGAGTCACTACCACGGCTCACAAAGAAGCTGCCATACTGGGCTGAAAAATCAGCACCATGGGAGATCCTGATATATATATATATATATAATTATATAATATTATATATAAATATATATATATATATATATATTATATATTATATATATATATATATATAATATATTATAATATATATATATATATAATATACGGTCCATATATATATATTATATAATCCACGCGTATAGACAAAGAGAAAAACAATGCATTAGAATTCTATTTCAAATACTGTATAAATAGTAAGTAGGTTGAAGGGCAACCGCGCCATCTGTTGTTAAGCCCTGAATTATTATAGTATATAGTAGAATGTATCGTATTAGTAGGGAGAGTCTGACGCTGGTTTTCGTGTGAGAGAGACGTGTACAAAGACTGCTGTTACGCAGAAAGTATTTATTGTGTTTTTAGCATTCTAAGAGTTAATCTAGTGTATTAAGATAACTCGTGTGATATTATTTTACAAGTGGAATATTCTTATTATAAAGTGAAGCCATTCCTATTTATTATTCGTATTGAATCTATGCTTAAGACAAGCTACTATTTTCCATTGGTCGTTGAAGTGACCGCATCATCGTTTATCCATTCTACTGTTGCAGAAACACAGTAAGTCTATTTATTCCATATCACATTGTATGATAATTTCTACAAGAAGATTATTCACTGTTATTATTCTACAAGATTTAATTGTTTATGCAAAGACTATTTGTGCAGAATCGCATATCTACGTTCAAGAATATTTTACTATATCAAGTTGTTTATATCTCTCTCTCTCTCACAAGTGTATTTAAGTTCCACGAAACCACGCTCTCTCAAAGATTTATTACAGACTCGATTTCTATTTAAATGCTACTGAATATTGTATTATATTTAAGAAGATATTTACTGTAAATAAAGTTGACAATCTATGCTACGCATTTCTGTTGATAAGGATAATAATATTATTTACTGAACTATTTTATTAAAGGAATGTGACTTCTATATTTCTACATTATTATTTAACAAGGATATATATATATATAAGATATACTATTAAAAATTATTCTTATATGTGCATCGTCTCATTCAAGCCTCTTCTTCTCTTCCAAGTTGACCAATAGTAGATAAGTTGTAGCCACTGAGGAGTCCCTCATCCTGTCCAGTTTAGCAATCTTCGAGAAGCTCGATCTTGTCTTTTCCATTGAGCGCACGGGGTATTAATAATCAAAACGCAAGTACCTGTATGAAAGAAAAGTTGATTACAAAACACTTGCGGAGGAAAAGAATGGCGACCGTTTAAACAGAACCTTCTAGCATCGTTTACACTGAAATTTTCGTATATTATCTACAGTATACTTCAAGAGTATAGAGGCGACTTTACTCTACATTGGTCTGAAGATATTCTTTTATGCTACAAAGAGCATTGGGGAAGCATTTCAATTTTTCAAAAGGCTCATTTTCGGGGAGCAGAAGCCTACAAGTTGCGAAGCATATTTTCCATTCCTCAACGGATCCATCATTCTCGGAGCAGATTTAGATGTCTTTGAGAAAAATTTAATCTGGGATTATATTTGTATGAACTATAGAAATGTCTTCAGGTACTGTTTGTATGTATGTAAAATGCAAATACTGTAAGTAAAATAATTTCTTTTTCATATTTCTTATGTAAAATATATTTTTTAATATTTTCATAAAAATAGCCATTTGTCATTTGGGTTCAATCCTCGCCTGTTACAAGTAATATACATACGATTTTTGCTCAATTTTAATTGGATGCGGCATCTGTGGACGTAGTGACGTAATCAAATTAGTTGTTGTAGCCTCGCGTTTCTGAAACAGAATCCTTGTTTCAATATTTCATTCACATTGTTAAAAATATATTTTAACATTTTTTTAATAACTTTTTTATTGCTTGAACAATAATTATATTATTATATATAAAGAATATATATAATTATATAGTATAAAATACTTTATTATTTATTTTTGTGTATTCATAGAGTATAGAATATTCTAGATTCTTAATTGTTCAAGATAGGCTGTCGGAGGCTAGTTTTTGTATGTAATAACGGGGTTGATTTTATAATAGTAAAGACACTATAGACGGGTTCATTGGGTTTCATACCAGATATTTCCAGTTTGTACGCAGTTATACGAGACTCGGATTATAACTGTAAAATTTCGTCGTTTGTTTATTTACTCATTAACAGATGTTTTTAAAATGTTCTGAAATGCAACTAGAATAAATATTGATATAAATATTTATTGAAATTTATATATTTTACATATATGTCATATATTTTATGAACATATATCATACTGTATAGTTTGTGTACCACCTGTACGAATGTGAGAGGCTTATGCGTAATAGTTTCTTTCTATATACTAAAATCCTTACATTGACGTGTTATCAACTGCAAATAAAATTTTGCAGAAAAATTAAAAATATTTCTTCTTCCTCATTTCCTCTCCTACTGTTGCGAGAGAAATTCCAGTTGCAGTGAAAAAGTTTTGTATTTTTTTGTATGAAAATTTCTTCATCTCAAATAAAAATTTATTATTGTTCTCACAAATTTATTGTAGCCACAAAAGGTGACTTGTGTGAAGTGTGCTATCTGAAAGAAAATCTGGGATATTTTAAATTTGCGTGGAGGTCAAGTACAAGCTCAAGTACAAGTACTAAATAATTTCATATATATATATATATATATATATATATATATATATATATATATATATATATATATATATATATATATTATATAATATATAATATATATATGATTGGTTCTCAGTATTAAACAATATTGTTTTGTTCTATACAATTTATTACATGTATATTAATGTTCTTTATTGTTTTTGAGGTACTTGTCAAGAAGAGATTGCATCCTTCCAGCGAAATCCACAATTTCAGATTTTCAAATGATCAGAGACTGTACATTAAAATTCGAAAAGAAGTTTTCCTCTGCTGCATCGGAACGAGGATATAAGGCATTGTTTTGGGAGAGTTTTTCCTAAATAATAAGATCAAAATTAAATTTTTTTTTGTTATAAATAAAAAGTTTTATTTTTTTTACATATAATTTAATATTTATTATTATGAAGCAAACGTCCTTTTCATTTATTACTAATTTATGTCCAGAAGTATTCATTGAAGCAACTGCCAGAAAGTGTACGCCAGAGTAAGTTTTTGCATTCCATTCTTACGTGGTTTCTTATTGTATTATTTTCCTTCTATTTTCTGCTGTTGTGGGAATTTTTCGTGTGCTTGAATATAGTTTAATATTTTCTGGTCGTAATTTATTCATCATTTTTAAATGCTTTCTGATACAGAGGACAACATTGAAGTTTCCTCACACGATACAACGGAGCAAAGTCCTCCTGCAGAGATAGCTCACGGGGCTGAATCCGTCAATTTAAATAATCATTCTTTCTCTCAGTTAAATAATTCTTCAAACATGGAGCGTCAAACGTTGAACATTGACCGTTTGAGACACTCTAAGCCAAACATACCTCTGTTGGTAGGGTTTATAAACAACTCCTGGGTTGGACCGGAGCTTGGATCATGGTTTACTGCTATAGATTTATACTTCCAGGATGAACAGATAACCTCCGATGTCGAGAAATTACGGAGCTATGTACGTTTTGTGAATATGAAGGAAGGTAATGCTTCATATCTTATCAGAAATACACCGGAACTCTGCCGGGCTGATAATTGGGAAGATTTTAAGAAGAATCTGTCATATTGCTTAAATCCTTTGGTCTCTATTAGTTCTTTCGAAGCTTTCAGTGAGTTCATAAATGTAAAATGGTCTCATAATCACTCACTCCCAGAGTTCATAACGGAAGCTCAGAAGGTTTTACAAACTTTCCTTGATTCAGCGGCGTTAATGCATGACGTAAAGTTTAGTGACGAGCAGCGTCGTTTACTCTTATTTTCTATGTTATATTCAAATTCCAAACCTCAATTTCAACGGGTCATACACGAAGATTTTGATGTTAATAATTCAATTCCAAGGCAGATTCAAACATATTTGAAGAAAACTCACTCTTTAAATAATGGCAAGATTGCATCGGCGTCAAATAAAGCCCCAAATCCAAATTTTTCTACCACAGTGTATCACACACAAACTGAGAAAAATGTGGCTCCACAATCTTTTCACCAGGCTCATACAGTAAAAAGTAAGCCTCGGTATCCTCAAAAGTCATTTTCAAATGCAAATTCCTTATCTCCAAAGCATCAGAATACGCAAAAAGGTGTGTTTTGTCGTAACTGTGAAAGACATGCCCACCATACTTCTGAATGCGTGTTCAGTTCTTTTTGTTCAATGTGTTACAAGCCACATATGCGGGGGTCTCAAAGAAACTGCCAGGGCACATTCTGGGAACCTTATTCACCTCAGGGTATTAAGAGGGTGAAAGTTATAACGCCAGTCGAGCGAGAAAATTACGAAAGAAATCAGACGAATTTCTATAGGGGTTCAAATTCTAATGTTCATAGGGGTTCAAATTCTAATTTTCATAGGGGTCAAAGTAACTCAAGGGGAAGTTACCAGGTAAATCATTGCTACAATATGCCAAATTCATATCATAAGAGTGCAAATTATGATAACCGCATGACAGGTAGGTCAAATAATTATTCAAAAACCGAGCCGCGAAAAGCCGGAAACAAAGGTTGTAGAAACAATTCTCCGCACACGTACCAATTTTCAGAGAACGATTTAGAGTCTCAAGTGCACTTATTGGATCCTGATTATAATCCAAATAAGCAAATTCATTATAAATCTGAGAAATATAACTCACAAAGGCATGCAATGTATTCTAATAATTCTTATTTTCCGCATCAATCAGCACGAAATCGATGCTCAAATTCCCGTAATCCGCCGATTTTTGATCAAAATCAGGATCAGTTTTCTTATTTTCCTAAGTCGAATTTTTGAGAAAGGCTACGAGTTTTCTGCCTCAGAACGTCGTAGTTGCGCCATTAGAGGCTAATATTACAAATATTTTCAATAATACATCGTCTGTTTCAAATGTGTATAAAATAGATGATAATCCTGCAATAGGTAAAAGCTATTTTCTAAAAGTAAAACTCACGGTGGAGTATGAGTTTATCTACGAGATGTCAAGTTATTTAGATATTGGGTCGGGTGTTTCTTTATTACGTCAGGGGACGTTCGAAAGGTTAAGAAAATACTATCCTTTAGAATTGAAAGAGGATAACATAGTGCTGAAATCCATATCTGGAAACGTGATCCCAAATTTAGGTCGCGTAAAACTCCAGCTTCTGTTGAACGATAGACTGTTCAATATTCACGTAATTATCGTTAACAACCAGTGTACTTTCAGTGGGAATATGTTGTTAGGCACTGATGTACTCGCTTCGTTGCCCATTTCTTTTGATTTAAAGAATGAAATGTTAATTATGAATGACGAAAGGGGCACAAGTAGTATTCTTTTAACTGCGTGGAGTCCGCTCCTTGATGATAAAAATTCTGTTTTTAATCCTTTATCGCATGATAAAAATGCTCTTAACGACGATTTTAAAGTCGATAATACTGTTTCTTTTTGCAAAACGCAATCTATTAACTTCGAGCACGAGTCTTATGTGCATGAACTTTCAATTTTTGACGATGAAAGTTACGATTTATTTTTGCCGAGTACCGTTCAATTTAATGCTTATTCAACGACGATTTTGTCCGTTGACGTTCGTTCAAAGGCGGGAACCTTACCCCCTGAAGAAGTATACCTCGTTTCTGAGAAAAATATTGTTTCAAATGTCATTTTTGCCAATGTGTTAAGTGGTGTAAAAGATGGCACAATTTTAGTCAAATGTGTTAATTTAAGTTCAGCTCCAGTCACTATGGATAAGAATACAAGGGTTTCTAAAGCAAATTCTTTGGGTTTTCGTAGTTCTTGTTCAAACATAAACCGGATAGATACATCCGAGGGTCTTTCTAGCGCTGAATTACGTGATGTTTATAGGGAAATTTTGCTTTCAAAGTCGAAGAAAGAAGCGGACTTAGTGGTGTTACAGGATGCGTCACAGTTAGAAACCATCCTTGATTTCTTAATAGAAAATAAAGAAGTAGTTGCTCTCAGTAACGATCGTGTCGACGTATGTCCTTTGGGTAAGTTTAATTTAGAATTAACGTCCGATCGTCCGATGTATATATTTACTCCAAACTACCTTCTTCCGCACAAATTTCAGTCAGATATTGATAGCTGGGTGAACAAATGCATGTTGGATGGATATATAGAATCATCCGATTCACCGCACTCGCATCCACTCTTAGTTCTTCCAGTCAAAGGGAGTCTAAAACCGGAAGTTATTTTAGATTTTAGAAGATTAAACAAATATGTTGTTCCTTTACAAACTGCATTGCCAGATGTGCAAAATACGATTTCTAAGTTAGGAGATTCCAAAGTTTATTCAAGTCTGAATCTTAATTCAAATCCGTATGGCGTAGAAGTCGATAAAGATAGTCGTCCATACCTCGCATTCTCTACACATAGAGGACATTACCATTATAAATTACTTCCAAATGGAGTTAGAAATTCTTCACAGGTCTTCTGCAAATTAATGGAAGCAGCTCTTTCTCACCTGTTAGGTATTCACGCGCTCATCTATCTTGATGACATCATTGTTTATTCTAAAGACATAGATTCACACTATCGTAGTTTAAGGTTAGTGTTTGATGCTTTAAAGCAAGCGAAGCTTAAAATCAAGTTAGAAAAAGCGAACTTTTTCAAAAGGTCATTAGTGTATTTAGGGTTTCTTATTGGTAGTGAAGGTCTTTCTGCAGATCCTAGTAAGTTAGAAGTACTCAAATCATTTCCAGTACCTACAGATATTAGCTCAGCACGTTCTTTCGTGGGATTCACATCTTTTTACCGCAATTTTATTCCTCATTTTTCTGTTGTTGCACAGCCGATCACAGCTCTTTTCAAAAAGGGTGTAACATTCGTCTGGCCCTAGCTACGGGTCTCTATGGCATAGGAAGAACAACAAAAAGCTTTTGATATTCTTAAACAAAAGTTAATCATGGAACCTTTATTGCAATTTCCAGACTTCAATAAGGAGTTTATTTTATGTACTGATGCCAGTGGGATAGGTCTCGGGGCAGTCCTTGCACAGAGAGATTCAAATGGTAACGACAGACCAATATCATTCGCTTCAAGAATGTTGAGCAAGGCCGAGAGAAACTATAGCTCGATTGACAGAGAAGCCTTGGCGATAACGTGGTCATTGTCTAAATTTAGGAATATAGTTTATGGGTATCCAATTAAGATCTATACAGATCACAAACCTCTGGTGCAAATTTTCAAAAGTAAGGATCTGACACATAAATTGGCCAGATGGGCTGTAAAGGTTAACGCATTTAACCCTGAAATATTGTTCTATTGAAGGTAAAAAGAATATTGTTCCAGACATTCTTTCAAGATGTCCACCACCTTCTATTTCTCCTATATCTTTGGTGTCAAATATTGATTCTTCATTCGCAGATAAAAAGCTTTATAATCTTACGTTCGAGGTGATTAAAACCGAACAAGAAAAATGTGAAAGATTAGCTCCTATTATAAAGTTTATTAAAGAAAAAGGAAACACGTTCTGTTATCCACATGCATATATTAAAAATATATTATATTACGTTACGAAGGAGATGCAATATCTCATTGAAGTTCCAAATTCGTTAGTTTATACTGTTTTAAATCTCAATCACTGCAGTCTTGGCGCTGGCCACATGGGTGCTCTACGCACAGAGAAAAGAATTAGAGAACGTTACACGTTTCCGCAAGTTATCAAATTTCTTGCTTCAGCAAATTTGTAAAGAATGTCTTTCTTGTTTACGTGTTAAGGGGAACATTCCTAAGCGTGCATCTATTTACAAGTACCCAATCGCATATCAGCCGTTCAGTAGAGTACACACTGATATCATTGGACCACTTCCTCCTTGTTCTAAAACGGGTTCTAAATATATTCTGGTTTTCAAGGATTCACTTACAAGGTATGTTGAATTGTGTCCCATACCTTCGTTAAATGGTGTTCATATAGCAAACGCTTTACTTCATAGAGTTATCGTTCGACATAACACTCCTTCAGTTCTTTTTGCGAAAGATGCAGGTGATTTTGTTCCTTCATTTTTCAAACAGCTATGTAAGCTTTGGAAAATTCCCAAAGTTGAAATTTCTATCCTTCCTCCTGTTCAAGAAAACAACGTGGAACGTTGTGATTTACAAGTAAAAGATTACTTGCGTCGTTATGTCAGGGATCATGGTAACGATTGGACATCCTACCTTCCATTCGTTCAATTGTGCTTGAACAGCACCTACAATGAAACGCTAGGGGAAAGTCCACATTTTGTTCTATATTCGTACAATAAACGCTTACCTTACGATGTAGATAACTACATCACACCTTTCTCTAGTATAAATAAAGATTTTCAACCAAGTCATGAAGAGCTAAAAGACTTAGCAATACGTACGAATTTGATTCGTGAGATAGCAAAGGAAAATTTAGAGAATGAAACGAACAAATTCATAACCAGACAACGTAGTAAAGCTCTGGATAGGGATATTCTCGTGGGTAGTCGTGTGTACATATTAGAAATAAAACCTTCTGGATTACCTAAGAAATTACACAAACGTTGGGTAGACCCGCTCCCGGGCTTGTAGGAATCTTCGGGAAGAACAGATTTTATATTCACAATGCTTGCAAAGGTTCGCCGAGAGAGATCGTGCTTCGCATAGCCACCGTGATTATATTCTCAAAAATTTCGTTGCTGAAACCGTATTCTTGACTTCAAATTATTCCTCAAAACAAGGAAATTCTGTATTTAAATCTGTATCAAAGCAAGAAACGTTCATTCTTCAATAATGAGGTAGATGTATGAAACGGAAGTTGCTACTCAACGTATGACGAAGATGAAAACTGTTATGTTTTCTCCATCAATATACAGAGAAGTTGCACCAGTACTGATTTCATAGTACCCCAACTTTCATGAGAAACAATCCGTCTCACATATTCGAACTCTCTTCTTTCAGTGATCCATTCATTGCCGTATTCCAAATGATGTAAATAGTCCAAATCAAGTTAGTCATAATCGCTCTGAAGGAAATACTTCTCGTTCTGATAGTACTTTCCAATCTTCATTTTCGGGTTTTAATAATAATAGTGGAAGTTCATCTTTTCGTAGTTCAGATATATCGAAGTCGGAAACTGATACTTCTGATAGTAATTACAAACCATATCCGCTATTTAAGGGAATTCGGGACCAGAGTCCTCGGTTTCTTCGTTCTTCTAATAGGGCACCTCCTATTCATAGCACTCCAGTATCTGATGAATTTCGTAATCTTCCTTCCTGTTCTTCCAAACGTAATGATTTGTCATTTTCTGATTAGTGTTTTTCAGGTTACTTTCGTGTCCATTCTTTCATTGAAATGGCTGGCAATTTATGGTAGATGTTTCAATGAGTTGCAGATGGATATATTTTAGATTAGAATTTATTTATTTTTTTTTATTATAAATGTTTTATAACTCCCTGAAACGCTTACCTGATCATGAGAAAATGAAATTGGAGATTTTTGGAAGAATGAGAATCTGTTCTATGACATAGTATATCATATGTTGTAGGAAAGTTAGTTAAAAATCGAATTCAAACGCTTTGTTTTTATTTAAAAATCAATGTACAGTACATCCTAGAAATTTTATATTATAAAATTCCTTCCTCGGAGGGGAGGGTATTCTATACGGCTCAAATTATATACATTATATAATCCTCGCGTATAGACAAAGAGAAAAACAATTGCATTTTATAATCTATTTCCAAATACTGAGTATTAAATTAGTAAGTAGGTTGAAGGCAAACGCGCCATCTGCTGTTAAGTTTCTGGAAATTATCTATAGTATATAGTAGAATTGTTATACGTATTATAGGCGAGAGTCTGCACGCTGGTTTTCGTTGAGAGAGTGTGTACAAAGACTTGCTGTTACGCAAGGAAAGTCAATTATTGTGTTTTTAGATTTCTAAGAGTTAATCTAGTGTTTTAAGATAACTCGTGTGATATTATTTTACAAGTGAATATTCTTATTATAAGTGAAAGCCATCCTGTGTAATTATTCGTTATTGAATCTATGCTTAAGACAAGCTACTATTTCCTTGGTCGTTGAAGTGACCGCAGTCATCGTTTATCTATTCTTTACTGTTGCAGAATCCATAAGTCCATTTATTTCCATATCCACATTGTATGATAAATTTCTACAATGAAGATTATTTCACTTGTTATTTTCTACAGATTTAGTTGTTTATGCAAAGACTATTTGTGCAGAATCGCATTTCTACGTTCCAAGATATTTTACTATATCAAGTTGTCTATCTCTCTCTCTTCTCTCACAAGGGATATTTATTCCACGGAACCACGCTCTCTCAAAGATTCATATTACAGACTCGATTTCTATTTTAAATGCTATTCAAATATTTGTATGTATATTTAAGGAAGATATTACTGTAAATAAAGTTGGACAATCTAATGCCTACGGCATTTCTGTTGATTGAAGGGAGAATAACTATTATCTCATTTACTGAAACTATTTTATTAAAGGAATGTGACTTCTATATTTCTACATTATTATTTTAAACATATATATATATTTATATACTATTATATATAAGATTAAAACTATTTAAAAATTATTCCTTAAATAATGTGCACCGCTCTCATTCAAGCCTCACTTCTTCTCTTCCAAGTTTGACCAATAGGTTAGATAGAGTTGTAGCCACTGATGAGTCCCTCATCCCGTCCAGTTTAGCAATCTTCGAGAAGCTCGATTTGTCTTTTCCATTATAGCGCACGGGGTATTAATAATCAAAACGCAAGTACCTGTATGAAAGAAAAGTTGATTACAAAACACTTGCGGAAAAGAATGGCGACCGTTTAAACAGAACCTTCTAGCATCGTTTACACTGAATTTTTCGTATATTATCTACAGTATACTTCAAGATTATAGAGGCGACTTTACTCTACATTGTTATATATATATATATATATATACTACTATATTATATATATATATAATAATATATATATATATATATATATTATATATATATATAATATATATATTATATATATTATAGTATATATATATAAAACATTAACGTAGCACACACAAACATTTTTTAGATAAAGAGGCCCGTATATATTTTTTTAATTACAATCAACATGGTAAGAGTGACACAAGCACACTTCAAAATCTTAGCTTGCATAACTGAATTAATGTCGCGCTTTACATTAAATATTAGACTTGTGGTTTTGTCCAAACTAATTTTTACATTTAATTTAAATGTTAAGTTAGATTTTAATAATGTATATAGTATTATTTGGATAGAAAAACACAAGTCTAAGTAATTTTATTTTATTGACATTTTCCAAACGTGAATTTTTCCAAAATTATGAATTTTATTTTTCATTGTTTTAATGCTAAATAAAAATGAAAAAAAAGAAACTATGACAATAAATTTTAATAATTTCTTAATTAATAATAATAATATTTACACACTTTACCAATATAGGTTTCTTTATATAAAAAAAAATAAATAAATAGTAAAACTACGAGTAGGCCTTACGTTGCTATCACTAATACAACTGTTAAAATTTTTTTTTTCTTTTTTGCATTTTGAATGGCTGTTTTTCTTAAAACAAGCAAATACCAAAGTCAATAATTGCAGGTGAAGAACATCTATCAGGTAGTAGTATAATGTGTGAAAATTTTAGATTTTTAGCACTTACCCCCATCAGAGATATTAAGGTTCAAAGTTACCGAATTTCCGAAAAATTGATTTTTTGGAACACCCTGTAAATTTTTTTTAAAATATTTACCCAAACTTCAAATAAGATTTAAGTTAAACCATACCTTAGTATGTATCATCACACACAAAATTTTATATCGTTAAAATATTTCCTTCTTTTAATAATACACCCACGAAAATGGAAATTTCTTCGATTTTTAAACACAATTTTTCGGATTCATTTTCATGGTGAAATATTATTTTCCCAAAAAAAAACATGAAAGGCCAAATGTACCTTAAAGTATCCCTAACAAATCACTCTCTATGAAATTTGGTATAAGAATTACCAATATGGAGATATGACTTAAAATGTTACCTCTATTAAGTGATAAATTTTGCTCCACCTGGTCAAACATTTTGGCTCACCCTGTAACAACCAGAGTAAATCTAACAAAAACGAATGTTGGTTTTGAACTTGCCAGGGATATAACATTAACGCCATGCAAAATATAAAAAAGTTTTCAAAAATTATCGAGCGGCCAACTTACATTATTTTTGTACGAAAAAAATAGATAGACACATATATATATATATATATATATATATATATATATATATATATATATATATTATATTATACATTATTATTCTAATAATTATTATATTGTTATATATATATATATATATATATATTAGGTTGACCGTAAAAAATTGATGTTGGAATTTTGTCAACGGGAACCCCACAAAGTGATCCCCACAAAATGATCAGTCTTTGCAGATTTTTCGATAGCCAAAGTTTGAGCACGATTGGAGCATGTTAACCCGTGCCGCTGGGCATTCAAAGTTTCAAAAAACTCAAATTTTTGGCTGGCTAGTGACATCTTTGGGCCGTATCTCTGAAACTTCTCATTATTTTCTCATGATTTATGTCTTAAATCATAGGCAATATTGTCTAAGTAATTTATATTATATAGGCTACATATTGTGTGCACTTATAGTCGTAACCGAGCTATAAACCAAGCCTGGAATTGAAAAATGGAAAAGCAGGAAGGTGTGCTGGCTGGAGTTAGGGGGGGAGAATTATTTTAATATGTTTTCAAAGTCATGAATAATTATGATGAATAAATGACAATGTTTCTTGCATATTCACATATTAAAATGATATTTAAGATGCATAAAATAACAGGACAAATGCATCGATCTGTAAAATTTGAAGAAGGATAAAATAATGAAAAATCTATTCTAAAGGTTTTGCTCAAAGTGCATTTTTTTAACATCAGGATAACCAGCTTTTCGGCTTTTGTGTACTAACTGTAAAAACATGAAGTTTCTGCTCCTCATCTAGTGAGGAGGTTATTAAAGTCTGTAATTAATTTCACTCCTCATTCTGCCACATCATTAACAACCTTTAGTGACTTCACAATCCCCAATCCTTCCTTAAAATGTATATTTTCAGGGCCAGCTACCGAAAGCATCTCCGAGCAGCTCCGCCATGATCTGGAAACTCTCAAAGAAATTCATGATCGCCTTGGTAATTAAACAAGAAACCCTACAATAACCAGTCTTCCAAACTGGTGTTCTTCGAAATTTGCGCGGTTTCACAATTCTTGAATTTTCGTCTCAGTCTTGCTGTCATTTTAGGACTTTGTTTGCCATTTCCGATTTTTCTTCATCTGAAATTGAGGGATCAAAGAACACGAGGGCTACAATTCTGCATTGAAATACCACAAATGGTTTGAGAATTTCACCAGAGCACTCTCAAGAGATATCTTTGTCAATCTCCTGATAGTCCAACAATATTTGTTAGAATAGGGAGGTCAAAGTCTTGATTGGGAGCCAAGTGTGCTTTGTGGGCATTGAACCAAGCTTTGAAATACACTTCTAAACGAGAAAAATACAGACAGCTTCCAAAGCACGTTGTTCTTCATGACTAAGTGTGTCTTTTGCGCGGAATAGAAATATCTTCAGACAATAGATTGCCTTGGCCATCCACCTGGCATGACTGATGGCACCTGGAGATTTTAATTCCACTTCCGTTCCATTCATTGCACCCCAACAAACACCAATACCAATTGTTGGAGCTCCGTTGTAATCGTCTCAGGGTTGTGATTCCGTGAGTTTAGTGTTACAATCCGCAGTTATTTGGCAATTACTTCAGAAGTTAGATGTCTTTTCACAATTTCGTTGATGATACCGGGAGTCATATTGTTCTTGTTGAGCTTTGCCCCATGCATTTTGGAATTTCTTGAATATATTATCTGGGTTAGGCCCAGTTGTTGATCCGAACTTAACATTCGAAAACACCTCTCAACATGACTTCAAGAATATGGTGGCGGCGGCAAGCTAGGTAAAGCAGCTCTCTACCCAAGATGTTTTCCAAAATTGTACAAGCCCCTTTGAGCCTTCTTGTGTTTGATGCAGTGGTGTCGAAACACATTGCCTTGATAGTATGGGAGACACCCCATTCCTCGAGACTCTCATAAACAGCCA
>JABUQX010017307.1:60000-86728 GCA_015478945.1 Trachelipus rathkii | reverse complement strand
CGTGACCTTTTCTTTGCGCCTACCCGGCGCGATTCGTCTGCTGCTTAGCGCAAGTGGTTTGCTGCGTCCTCTCCCTCTGTTTCTTTTTGCGGGAGGCTTTGCTGGTTTGCGGCAAGTGGTTTTGGCCTTGACCGCCACCCTGTTCTTGTTCCTTAAGAGCGCAGCGAGGGCGGCTTAATCTCGAGTATTCAGGGCTGGCGTTTTGATGCGGTCTGCCCCGCGTTTTTTTGCCCTCTTCGAGTCGCTCACCTTATGCTGCTTATGCCCGGCAGTGGGATTTGGTTGGCAACTCCGTCTTCTTTGCCCCCTTCGCGACGGAGATTATTGCTGCTCTGCCCCCAGTGGGTTTTTGAGATACACACCAAACAATCATATATACATGCCACAAATAGCGAGCTTCGAGATATGGCTTGTAATGAAGGCAGGCGTTTGAGCTTTGAAAACTAAAACCCGTTTTCTTTGCATTAAGAGAGCTAATGAGTGAGTATGAAAAGGATGTGGTTTTGGAGGCATGAAACAATGTTCTTTGCCCAGTTAGAGGAGAGAGATATGTGAAATATGAAGGATGTTTTGAGGCATTGAGAAAACTTTGCCCAATGGAGAGAGATGCTGGTTTGAGTAATGGGTTTGAGGCATTGAAAAAAATATTCTTTGCCCCAATTAAAGAGAGAGAGATTTAATATTTTTTGAGGCATTAGAAAAACATTTTCTTATGCCAATTAGGAGGAGAGATGAGATATGCGAGTGGGTTCTTGGGCATTGAACCTGTTGTTTCATTGTGCAATTAAGAAGGAAGTTGATCTGAGTTAATGAAGAATGGGTTTGAGGCTTGTACAACCATGTTTTTTGCCAATTAGAAGAGAGAGATTATACTGAGTTAAGGAATGGTTTTTGAAAATAGTTTCATGCATAATTTTCTGTTAAAAGAGAGCCTCCTAGAGTATGAAGGAAATGGATTTTGATGAAATTGACACACATAAATTTCTAAAAAGAGAGGAGAGAGATTATGCTGAATTTATGGCAAAAAAGGGAAGTGGTTTTTGAGGTTAAAAAACATGGATTTTTGCCCAATTAGAAGAGAGAGAGAGATATATGCTGAGTAATGAAGAATCTTTTGTGATGCATTGAAAATAAAACCATGTTTTCTTTGCCCCAATTAGATAGAGAATATGCTGAGTATGAGGGATGTGGTTTTTGATGATGAAACAGACCATGGGTTTCTTCTTGCCATATAGAGATTAATTCTAGAAGAGAAGGAGTGGTTATTAGAAGGCTGAAACACATGTTTTTTTTTGCCGAATTAGGAGAGAGATTATGCTGAGTATGAAAGGAAGTGTTTTTGAGTACTTGAAACGACGATGTTTTTTGCCTCTATTGAGAGAGAGAGAATTGCTTGAGATGGAAGAAGTGGTTTGATCATGAAAACATCCAGTTTTTGCCCATTAGAATACCGAGAAGAATAAGTATGGTTGCTCTCCCAGATTTCTATCAAAAGTCTTTGCTTTTGAGGGTTGCAGGTAGGGCAGGTCGGTGGTCGGTCGAGATACGAGACAAGATCAAAGATGTTATCCAAGGCTACTCTGATCATATGAGTTTCTGTGTGAGTTGGTTCAGGTAGTCATTGGTGCTTCATATTGAAACATAATGAGGGAATTCGCTCTAATACATAAAACATTAGGATTGTCAATTATTTGGATTAATGTTAATGGAAGTAAATAAGTTGATAGCTATATAATAATAATATAATATCTCAATAATAAATTATATAATAATAAGAATAATAATAATATCATAGATAATCTATAATATGAAATAATAATTAAATTGAATATAGATAAATTTCAAGATATGAGTTAATCAAATACAACCTATAGAAATGAGTAAAGTTATACTGTTAGTAAAGAATCAAAGACAGTAATAGTCTATAATTTATTAAAGTCGTCTTAGTTAGGGCAAAATAAAAACATTAAAAGTTAATAGATATTATCCATCCTATTGATTTGCAATTGCTTATTGGTTCTTATTTTGTGAATTGTAACCTATAAAATTTAATGTGTCTTATAAAAAAATAAGTGTCATAGGCGCCCTATACAAAAACCCTTAATAAGAAATAATTATTAATACATTAGAGAAAAATAACTATTCACTATTCTACTGATCAAACAATATATTGTTATTATGAATCATTTCACTTATCTGAATTTCCATCCTTTAATTGAACTCTTCTTCAATTTCTCTTCACTTGAACTCTTCCATCATCTTGAATTTTCAATTTCTGACTATGAAAATTTCTTAAGTCTTCGCATTAGTAAAAGAGAAAGAAGTGAAATATTAAATGCATATAATAAATATATAATAATAATAATATAATTAAAAATAATAAATATAATATATAATAATAATACTAATATATAGATATATAATAATAATATAATAAAAAATATAATATTATAAATTTTGGCTTTTCAATTAAATTAAAAAGATCAGCCATTACAGAAGTAAATTTTAATAAAATACTCATTCCATATATAATATATTAACCAAACCAAGATATATGCTTTGCTGTTGATTGTACGAACTCTTTGGATGGGGAAGAAGAAAGGATCAGAATGAAATGTAAGAGCAATTCAACGTCAGTACGGTTGATCATCATTAAAAGATCATTAAAATATAGGCTGCAGATTTTGTAATTTGTTTTTAAGTAAAAATGAGTTGAAAATCCATTTATAAGATAATAAAAAAGAAAGTTAAATAATATTGTTGTAATTTCAAATCAATCCCGAAAACGCATTTGCTTTACTGATTTTTCAATTGTAAATTTTTCAAGGTTGTGAAAAATAGAAAGATTATCTATATATCCCTTGCTTAATCATGAAAAATAATATTATTTAATGTTCTGATACAGCTAGATGTAATAAAGGAAATTAAAGACATATGTAAGCTCAAAGTAATTATTTAATTTCTGTAGTCAACATAATAATCGAAGAAACAAATCAATAACATTAAACAAATGAAATAAAAAGTTAATAAAGCCGGTGAACAGTTAATAGAAAGAGCTTTAAATAGCTTTGTCCATATATATATACATATTTAGATGTTACCAGTTTATTAGACCATTTCATAAGAATAAAATATCTGTTCAGAGAGAAGTTAGTTAAATTGTTTACATTTATCTTTGTTTGGAATCTCAGAATTGTTTATCGAACAAATTTAATTCATCGAATGTAGGTTATTTAAAGTTTGAGTGAGCTACGAATGTAATCAGAAAGAATTTAATAACATGCTCAGCGATTAAAAGTATTAAGTTGAGTCAGTTGAACTTAATATAAATATTTAGAAAAATTGGTTAATATGAAAATTAATCATGAAAATAATATAAAGAGAGAAAAAGAGATCAGTGTGGAGCCAGGAGACGACAATATTATAGATAAATTATCTAGAAACAAGAAGAAAATTAAGAATGGAATGGATGACATAGAATGCTTATGATAGTGTGACTCCATGGCAAGAGGTATTAAAAACTATAAATAATTAGACAGAGAGTTTATGAAATGTGATGCAAATATGGAATATATTAATTCTATAGAAATGCGTACGACAAATATTGATTGTAAAAAAGAGGATATCCAAGGGGACTCCTTCCAATTCTGTTGTACTATTTGAACTCACTGAGTCAGATATAATTGCTATGGATATAGAATAGGATAAGAATTGAAAAGAGGAAAATTCGCATTTATTAAAGGATACTAAGCTTGCTCCCCCAGAATAAACAAAATTGAGCAGATAGGGTGTAGGAAGTTTCCAAGTAATATAAAAGGAGTTCGGACTAGATAAATGCGCGTTCTGAGAGAAAGAAAGGAAAAAGAGTGAATGTGAAAGCAAAGTAGAAGAAAATCATTAGACAACTAACAGGAAGCCTATAAGTCTGAATAGAAGATGAAAAATAACCCAAATAGATTTTGCTACATATGTAGCAAAATTACAAAGATTGAACTAATATGAATCCTGAATAATGCAAATTTAAGAGGTGTCTTCAAACCTTTTGATGGCACTGTACGAGGGTTGAATAATTGATTGGTTAGAAGATTAAAATAAATAGATTAAAGAAAATCCCCACATATGACATAAAGATTCAATCTTGAAGACTGTGTCTGGGACAAGTGGAATGGTCAGACATAGATTCGTTATAAGAGGAAGTGATTGGTAAAATTTATTGAGAATATAGTAATTCATAGATGGTGAGTGAGCACTGAACAGGAAGCGTGAGAAATCTTTAACAGCTCCAAAAAAAGAGATTACTTACGGAAGTATGATATCCCTAATGATGGCCACAGTAAAAATTCGTTGCATGAAATAAGAAATGAGCAAAAAGAAGAAAAACCATGAAATATTGTAAGACACGCATTTGAAAGAAACAAATTGAAAAGTATGTGATAAAGAGATGTAGAAATTGCAGGGTAATCAGAGAAAAGAATGAAAGACATGTAGGGGAGAGGATATACGAACAATTGGTAGAGAGATATAGGAGAGAAATATCCAAGAAGTGCGAATTGTAAGTATTCAACAGTAGCATAATAGCGTGAACACTTTGCTAAATACACGAAGACTAATAAATTATATCCCATTTAGAATTTGTGAAATAACAAAATAAATAGCCATCCAAATATTGGGAAAGCATAGAAGAAAACAGCTATATATACGTTAAGATTCCCACAGATGTAGTATAAGACTACCCGAAATAATGTAAGATAGAGAACGAGGCTACATTATAGAGAACGAATTCATGGGACATGAGAGTATCAGATATGAAGAAAGGAATTGATATCTGAATATCATGTACAGAGTGGAATGACATTGATAGGCGAGCAGTTATCTGTGTATGAAGTATGAGTGAAAATACATCAGTTGTGTGATGCATTCTTCATTCAAGGATTGTTGTAGGGTTTAAAAGTTCCGTTGGTGAATCCCAACTCTTAAACTTTTGGAATCTCGTTTAGTTAATATAATAATCTGATCCTTTCTGGGAGAATGAGATAAACGACGGTCTTGGACGAGGGGCGGGCAAACAAGGTTAGATCGTGTCGAGCTCTCTCTCGCTTCTCCTGTTCCGTGTTACCTCATCGGCCCGCCGTTTATAAACGACGACGTGGTCTTACAGACACCGCGCCCAGTTTCTCGAATCAAATTCGGTAATTCCTGGTAATATAGAGAAACACTCTTTTTATCTAATATTTGCGGTTATTCCACGATTTTGTTCTTCTCAGAGAGAACTGGACGACGACATACGCATAATGGCCGCTTTATATATAATATCGATCGTCACCTCTACCCTCTTAACTGTGGACGATGGAGCGTGATGCTCATGTTATAGACGGAGGGGTATCTGACATATCGCTATATGCGAGCACAAGCCGGCAGTTCTTATTGCCTTAGCGGTCATAGCTTGATTCAGGGAAGCTCTGTGATTATGGTTTTCAGGGAGGAGATTCAGTACAAGTCTTTAATTGCGGTTCTTCTTTCCACATAGACTTTGGCTTCCATCTACGTCTCGCTAGCTCTATATAACGTTTACATATATTTTCAAGAACTGGCTAAACGGGACCATTAAATTTATGAAGTATATATTATATTATAACTATATATCATTGACAATTCGGATAAGTACCGTCACTGTTCACGCCATAAATGAAACCTATAAGCATCGCACTGTATAGGACAGCTCTATACGAGAGATGAAAGTATCAAAAGTTCTAGAAATAAATTAATATACAAGAGTCTAGTTCTTTATTTTTTTCCCCTCGACTTCTTTTAATATATATGATATGATTATACTTCAATGAGACGCCGACCGGAGGGTGCATATCGAGAGCGGGAAGATTCGCGATGACTACGGTCGCGACCCGCCGAGAGCTCGGCATTACATAGACCCATTGCTGGATAATTACGGTAGAGACAGAGAGCTGCATGATATAGGATAAACGAGATTATTTCACCACTAGCGTACCACTTATCAGTCAACAGCCTGAGATCGGGCGTATGACACACCACCACAGGCAGGTGGAACGGGAGCCCTGTCTGACGAACATCTATAGACTCTGGGTGCAAACACAACGCACCCCTGTATGACTTAGGACGTAAAGTTTTGAAATTTAAGTTGGAGAGACATTATGTAGTACGGTGTAGAATATAAGTTATGGTATGGTCCTTCGGAACAGTTTAACTCCTTCCGCGCTGATGTATTCGACTATGTTAAGGATAGTAAACCGCATATAGACGGCCAGCGACGAGCGCAGAGTTGACGTTGAGATCAGTCGTATCGCCATCTAATAACTATATACGGACACATATCACTCCAGTACTCAGATCTCATATTCAAACTCATTTCTTACCTTCTCTCTAATTTCACAAACGAAATTTTATTTAACGCGAGAGAATACATATTCTCGGCAGGGGAGTTGTTCCCTATTATAGTCCTGCCTAAGTTAGAAATACCACTACTTACTCCTAATTATACTGATTATTCTTATACTCCACCTAACTCCGATTATGCGCGGGAAAAGCGGTTGAGTTTAGTGACCGCGCCCATTTACCTTATTCAAAGCTACTTACTTTCCCTTTGATTGAGGGTCCGGTATAAAATTTGGCTGCTTTATGAGAATGGATGATGCGCACAGTCGGGCTCAACGCTGCTTATATTATATCATCTAGAGAAAAGCGAAGTTCGAGATAGGAGACGCGCTGGGCCGTTGTTTACCGTTTGATTCGCGGTGGTTAGTTAGTATACTTATCTTCTGATACGTTTTACCGATTATTTCATCTCTCTATAAGCGAGTTTACTTCACCTTCATCTTTTTTTACTCTCGTCCGTCCGCTAAGTTAAGTTTGCGGTATATAGTCAAAGTAATCGAGAATTTCTGCTGCACCTATAGCTATGAGACTTATCGGTCAGGTTGCGTGTAGAGGTATTGAAATTGTTTGGATTTATGATATGACTATGCGAGCGGATACCTCTGGAGAGGGTGCGTTGAGATTTAAATTTACTCAGTGACCGTCTGAAAATGTATCCGGTTATTTAATCTAGGGCGACCAATGTAGTTTCAGTTTAGAAAGCGTGTCTAGCGACCAATGTAGTCATTTAGATTGGGAGAGTTTTATTGAACTTGTGAGTATAGTCTAGGTACATCTGTACAAATAAGATAACGTTTATATTATTATACTTTACAGGTGTCCCAAAGGCCAGCTCCATAAGTTCGAGGACAGAACCTGCGCTTGATATGAGCAAAAAGGGCATAATTGCTGAGCTTGATCCGGATTTTCAAGTTATATCGAATATATTATCGGACCTAGTTAGATGAAAGCGGGTCCTACTCGATCCTTTTGATCTCTAGAGTATTTGAGCAAGAGGTGTCAGAAAAGTTAACCATCAGGGATTAAAACTTGAGCTTGTGGCAGTTATTGCCAATTTAGCGTTCATATTGACGACTGATATCGCTTTTTTTGATCCTTGATTATATTCGTATGTCGCTTCTATTTTGACTATTACATTTGAGACGTGTGCACAGAACAATCAGCCAAGTGTCGGAAGTTGATTTTATCACATAACCAGCTAACTAGGGGTAATTCTATTATATTTAATTATTTATATATTATAATTATAATAAAGTGAGGCTATGGTTTAGACCGTGCGTACAGATCACAATAGATTATAGTTTTAGACCCTACTGTGTCCAGTAAAATCAGTGCCGTTTAGGCGATGGTATCAGCTACATTATACCGCTCATGATTTATACGAAGAGGAACAGTACGGGGGCTAGGACTACTCTGGTGCTAAGGACTAATTGAGTACTGATAAGCAATTGGTTAGCGAGCAACTGATATCCGTTACCCGGACTACTGTCCTAGATAACGACCTACCTGTAAGGCAGAATGACCTGGATCCAGGGATATTGATATGTCACCACGAGGTAATGGATAACTCAACATCATGAGCGGAGAAAAACGGTCTGTCGCAGTTGTTTGTAGTAGAGATAGTAAAATCTTGACCGTATACAATATTTTTTAGGGAATGTCAAATCATCTGTTTACATGGGAAGCCTTCACACGATGTGTGTTACGCTAGATACTTCTCTGCGTCCGCTAGAAGGACGTTTAGGATTAACTGAAATGACAGTAAAATAATGAGCGAATCCAACGATTCACAAATTCACTATTTTAAATTCACAAATCTTCCGAATACCAGACCCATACTATTGAGTGGAGTAAAATGTATAATTTTCAAGTAATTACAAAAATAATCGATAATTGTTTTAAATTAATTCAACTCTCATGAGAGATAAATGCGTGATATACACACTTCTTAACTAAGGTATAAGATCTAACTAACTTAACAGAGATTTAATTTCAACATATCGACTCACTTCAGAGAAATGATACCTCCAACTTTCACGGTGTACACTATTACGTTTAACGAGAGAGGACTATGTATATTGACAATTGAAATAGCTGTGATGAAGTTCACATTAACAATACTAAAAACAATTCCATAGTTGATGGAGAATCAAAGGAGACACATAATAATAGAGAAAGCTCTATAGAGAGTCAGACTTATCGGCACTTATGCACCTTCGAAACAATAACTAATAATGATCAATATAATTCCTTTAATACGGATTGCGAGTAATAAGTTTGAGACTGAGATTGAGACTATTGAGTATGCACAGTTTTGTGGGTCGCATGAGATTCAGATAAAGGAATAGTGATACAACAATTTGTAACCACGAACACGCAAATGGTTTTCTTTCAGACTGTTTCTGTTGTTATTCTGGTATTTTCTGAGTCGCCCGAGTGTTTTGTCACGTTAGATCGGTCTCCTCAGACACATTGGTTCTCTAGGTTTGTTCCCAAGTCGGTAAGACGATGCAAACAGAGTGTTTGGTTCAGTAGCTGTCCATTTGACGAGAAGTATTTTATTGGCATTCCCATTTTTTATGTCAGGTTACGGTTACAAAAAAAATTTTTTTATGGTTTCATTCTGGATTTTTTTATGTTTTCTATTCAGGTTTCTTGTGCATCGCTTAACCGTGAGCTTTGTTTCATAGAGAGGACTTGGCATATCACAGTCGTGTATGCGTCATATACGGCAGAGCTCCGAACGCCTGGGTTTAGTTTACGAACCGTTCAGGTCGATTACCAGCCGGGTGTTGTATTAATGAGGCATTCCGAGTCCCTCATGTTTCTTAGTTGTAGTTACCGGTTACAAAAAAAAAATAATAAATTCGGGAAAATGTTTTCTCTGGATTTTTGACGTTAGCAGTGTACTTTTTATTCAGGTCCTCTTTTGTACATATATGCAGGATTCCAAACTTATGTTTTTAGGTTTTCTCTAGTATTTACCATTTTTGGTGTTACAACGGCAGGAAGTATTTATTGGGAATCTCATTTTGTATGGTTGGTTACCGTTAACAAAAAAAAATAATAAATAAATGTTTGCTTGTAGATTTTTTTTTATTGTTTTTTTGCAGTTAAATTATGCAGATTCCAATATGTTTTTAGTTTTTCTCTCTCTTATTTACCATTTTTTGTGTTACGACGGCAGGAAGTATTTTTTGGCATCTCATTTTGTATATGGTGGTTACCGTACAAAAAAAAATTAATAAATAATGTTTCTTCTGATTTTTTTATTTGTTTTTACTCTATTTTTTGATGCAGATTCGAAATAGTGTTTTTAGTTTTTTCGTCTAGTATTACCCGATCATTTTGTGTTACGAACGGAAAGATATGTACTAATTGAGGCCATCCTCGACTTTAGTCATTGGTGGTACCGAGTTGGGTGAGCACGTTAGCACAGAAAGAGATTTAGTTTTTGTCGGCTGTTTCTTGCTTGAGGTTCTTAGGTGGCTTTATTATTTCTACTGAAACGTATATTTAAATAAAGATTATTCCAAAATAGCGGTCCTATAGTGGATTTTTCTCATAGGCATCGATATCGGTGTTTTGTGTTACGATGGCGGAGCCTTTTGAGAGCCACTCAATCACAAAAGAAGAAGTGCCAATATGATAATTATTCTCTCTCTGCATCGTCACACAACAAAGAACGGTTGTGAAATCGCGAGAGAAGCACCTAAAAAAAATGTGGGAGATTCTGCATAAAGATCTGAATAAAACACAATAAAAAATCGATATATGAAAGAAAAAAAAAAAATTTTTTTTTGTGTTTAACTGTAACCACCATACAAAATGAGATGCCATAAATTACTTCCTGCCGTCGTAACAAGCAAAACGGGTCGATGCTAGTAGTATAAAACTAATAATATATTTGAATCATAAATAAAATAAACTGAAATAAAAACAACAATAAAAAAATCAGAAGAAACCAAAAAAAAATCGAATTTTAGTACTTTGTATATTGAATATAGAACATTGATAATAAATAATATGAATAACAATGACTAGAATCAATAAATAAATAGAGTACGATAAAAAGAATATATTATAATTAATAGATAATAACTTGATATATTAATGAGATATAGTAATACATAATTCACAATCTACTAGATCGCGCGAATAATAATTAACTATATATTAGTATTATTTAAAAAATGACCATCAAAGTATATAGTATATAATATAATATATATTAATACTATATATTATAAGTATATCAAGTATACTATATACGATTACCTATGATTATCCAATCACATATACTACGGATTCGAAATTGAATAAAATTTTTTAGTATACTTTAGCACTTGTTGTACCACATACCTGTTTGACGGTGTTTGTGTTGACAAATGAAGAAGAATATTAGCATGAAAATAAAATAATTTATTTTTTAAATATTTTGAATCTATATTTCATTATTGACAGCAACTTTGTAAAAAGAAAAATAAGGAAATGTCACTATACATCATGCATCATATATTATATATAATAATGTATATCTTATATCAGTTATAAGACGAGATGAATACATTAATATTATGTAGCGGTAAAATATATTAACTGAAATATATATATATATCGTAATCCATATAATCACTTATTACTGGATTAATATATTACTATCTTGACTAGAGCGTATGTTGCCTATTATAGATGAATAAAGGAGAGAAGAAGATACAGATGCAGGATAAGAAAAGGTAGAGGAACACAGGAGCAGAGGAGGACGAGAGACACACAGAGAGAAACATAGAGGAAACGGAGGACCAAAAAAAAATAAAAAAAAAACAAAAGAGGGAGCAGGAGAGGGAGGATGTGGGATGCACGAGATAGAGTGTATTACGAGACGAGTATGGTGAAAGAGAGAGAGTATGGGATGAGCGCAGACAGAGCGCATGAGCTCAAAGGGGTTTGCACAGAGGTGTTAATGTCACCTGAGGGGCAGACTGCGCGTGCAGAGTAGTCCCGCGCCCTGCCCTTTTGTAGACTCTTATCGAAATGTAGCGCCTATAATGTACCCTCCTCTCCCAACTTGTAAGAGACTCCATTTATTGAATAGAGGGGCCAGAACAAATCAAAATATTATAGTGAGGTTTCGCTGGGAGGAAAAGGGAGTATAGTGAATGATTATTATTTCACGTACTGCGCGAGTTTTATACCTAAGTGATCACTATGGAGTAGAAGGACTCTGGAGTAGTAGATATTTAATATATATAGTAGTATAGTATTGTATATATTTATATATATATATATATATATATATATAGTCATATTCATATATATATAAATATATATATTACTATCTACGTAAAGTCTAAGATGATTAGCTAAGCTATACGACCTATTTATATATTACTCTAGCTAACATTGTAGTTTAAGGTTACTGTCATTAGCCGTGTGACGTATTAAGTAAAATAGACAAATTACTTTTTATATGATATCACGTTCCGAGGTATCGAGATATCTATATATATCTATACTAGAGAAACTATGTAAAATATATTTATTCGCTATATAAGACTATTAAGCGTGCTATAAAGTTATGATTATCCTTAGATGAGATAAATCGCATAATAGTACTCAGGTGTTAATACTATATTAAGACTGGATTAAATATATAACTTATAGAATATATATTTATACGGGAATATAGATTATCTGCTCTAAACACGTTTCAATTATTAATTATTATTATTCTATTGATGAAATTATTATTATTATTATTATTATTATTTCATTATTACTATTATTATGTATCATGAGCACCGAGATAATTTTGTATGACTCTAATTAGAAGAAATAGGACTGGTACATTTTCTAATTTTCTATATCGACTCGAGCTCTATAGTTCCTTGGTTAACTCGTCCAAACGTAATATCACCTTTTGTGCTAGTGATGATTTACGCGCGTAGTTGGTACACAGGTCGCTCAGTAGTGGTCAAGGAATAGGTATTGTTAGGAGACAACAGAGACGGTATGTAGGCAAGGAGCGATCGAGAGGAGGGAGCAGACGGGAGAGAGAGAGAGAGAGGAAGAGAGATGGAGAGAATAGACAGACGAGACGAGGAGAGAGACTGCGAAGGGGAGGAAGAGAGAGCCAGAGGCAGGTAGGCCTTCGACATGACTATGCTGGCTACTCGTCAAACTGTCGAAAACCGAAGAATTAGCAAATAGGGTTTAATCGCATAGGGTTAGGAGGAGGTAGTTGGCGACGGAAGGCGCACGCTCTCAGGTGCTCGGTTGCGCTTGCGGTTGCGGTGCGGTGGGCGGTGCGTGTGCGGCGCGGCAGTGGGTGCCGTGGATGCGTGCGCGCGATGCCGGTGGCTGTGGAATGCGGTATCGTGGTGAGGCTGCGACCATGAGCAGAATCCGCAATGTGTAAAATGGAGGGTGACCGTGCTTGTCAAGTTTTTAAATACTAGAGGTGCGTAGGTGCGATGCGTGGGTGCGTGCGCGTAACGTCTCTACCGAAGCGCGGACTGGGGTCACGCTGCGCTTACCCTGTTGCGAGGCGCGACGTCGGGCCCAATCATAATGTTAGTTCGGTGCTCAGGCCACGCCTATTAGTTTAGGAAATATTTCACTGACAACACAATAAGAAAGTTGTCCTTGGTCTAGAGATATTACACTGAAAATAAAATATCCTCTTATTAAACATAGAGTCTCACGACCATGTGGTAGCACACATCTTAGGGAGTTGTGCAATATACACCGTATAGAGTAACTTTGGAAGGGTATATATAAATCGACGAGCATCCGGAGAATCTCTAATACATAATTATTGATACTTATATATAACATATATATACTATATAATATAATTTATATAATATATATATATATACAATAGCGTATATATATTATATATATATTATAATATATATATATATATATATATATTATATAATACGAAAGCTCGAGGCAGTGTCATGGAATAGAGGAATCCTGTATTACTATTATTTCAAATGTTCGAATTACATTGAAACCTTAGTGTTGTGTAGCCGCACACTGTGAGAGAGAGCGTGATATAGTAGAAACATAGCTGAGATGAGATAAATGAGCATGCGTGAGTTTTGTCTTTTATTATCGTTCCTAAAACCTTTGGAAACTGTTTTTGTAATCAAGAATGGTTGTAAATATATTGTCTACGTATAGTTTATTGTGTTATAATTCTTATAACCCCATAACCTGTTCCGACATAGCAATAACCCCACACAATAAGGGAGTGATTCGTTGTGAACGGCTTGTTGTCTATTTTATACACGCTGAGTTTAATTTGTATTACAGAAATTTAAACAAACTTGAGATATAATTATGTTAAATTATTAAAAATGTATATAATATTCATATATAATACATCCTTGAGCTATATATTATTATATAAATTATAGCTATATTCGCTAGCGATAAGCGCCCACACAAATTCACACTCTTTATACATGTATTTTTTATTGATAATTTAGATAATTAATATTTCATCACTCCAGATACGACCTTATCGTATATATGGATGTATCGATTGCGTCACCTTGGATAGGGTGGTAATCCTGTGAGAGGTCTGCTTACGTGGACAATATTAGTGATGTAGAGAAGTCTAGGGACTCTATTATCAGTCGTCTGCTCTTCGACACGAAGTAGAAGTATAATAACTACTATCCGTGAAATAGAGAACACTACCCACCTAAGGAGAAAATTATCAGTTGTACAAACACTCCGCCGCCTAATAGAAAAAATGTTAGATATTTAGTAATCAAAAATAAATAAAAATTTTAAATAACAATATGTATATGAAAAAGTGTTTGTATGAAGTAGTCAGAACGACGTGACTCTGGAATCACACATGGTGGTCGTTTTTATTAAAGAGTTTTGTGCGCAGTTACACAGAAAAACTCTCTTAGTGTCTTATGAGTAGTAGAAAACATATGACCGAATGCTTGATAAGAACAGATGGATACATATTCTGTAAAGATAAGAAATTCAGTTGAAATAAGAAATAGACCCCGGTAACAATTATTAACTTATAAGAGAGATCTCTGGAAAGAGGAACTATAATTATACAACTGAGAATACGAGAATTAAGCATATTGAGATAACACCCTGTGAGAATTCGTGAAGTGGTCTTCTCAGTTAGTACTATGTGCGTGGGAGAAGAGAGTGATGCGAGCTGTATGAGCTCACTAGTGCAGAGTTCGAAGTAAATTATACCACTCGGAAGAAAGAGGACCATTAGATATACGGACACATGCTTGTTCACACACGTTTGGTATATCGAAGCATAGTTTTCTTATACAGGTTGACAACCCACGTCCGAAACGTATAGGACCAGCCAGGAAGATTAAAAAGTTTCCCAAATTAGGACAGAAATATAAGTAAGGTAAATTACAATTTCTTTTGAGAGAGAAAATAGGAAGTAGGATAAAAGTGCTGATAATTGTGAAATACCTTAAGCTGACACAAGTGAATAGATATGCTATATACCATGCCCGAGAACAGGCCTAAACACCTCTCAATCAGTTATGTCTACAGTATCCAAGAAATCGAGAGAGAGAATTCTCTAGCACTGACAAAAGGGGATAGATTTACACACACTGGAGAGGAATTTCCAACAACTTTGTACAGAATTTGATCCACCACTATTTTGAAAGTTTTTCAATTTCAATTAATTTGCTATGTTCTTCGTTAATTTTAGAAAGAGTTCTGCGGAAACTAGACCTCTAGGAAACTCAACACATATCTTACGGCGGTTTTGTGCCTGTCTTGGGAAGAATATTCCTCAGGCAGAGGTTAGAGCGTCGCCCGCCAAACGTTATTACCATAAAATTTTTGAAATACTTTTGTATACTATAAATATCAAGTAAATGACTCTACAAAAAAAAGGGAAGAAAGAGGGTTCAATATGTCCATTACGAAAAAATCTAATATGAGTGATGAAATCGCAAGAGTAGAAAGTCTGTTAATAAAGTGAGATACGGATTGGAGTTGCCCAGCTGCGCCTATAATATACAAGGATCTTTGGGCCTGTGAGTGAGAAGGCCAAGAGAGTTGCAATAGACACACAAACCAAAATGACACCGTAGAACAAATAGACTAAATGATTTTTTATATATATATACATGAAAAGTGTTATAGAAGAGCTATTCTCTCGCGCGGTCTTAACTTGCTCGAATGAATATATAGGGTTTTATAATACGGGCGTAAATTTCGACCTTAATATTGTGAAATGAAATATATAGGGTCCAAAAGGTAAAGATTTCATAAAGGTTGTGTGTGAGAAAGTACACTTTGAGGAGGGCTTATTGGTAATAAATATAAAGGGGTTTACAAAAGGGGTAAAATTCGGCCTTTATTGTTGAATAAAAACATAGGTTTGAAAGAGGGTAAATTTTCACATAATCATTGCTTGGGGAATTATGAACGTTCACACTGAAAGGGATAAATGTACACACTATTTTGTTTTATCACCATTAATCAGTGTAATTTATATATAAAGCCTGTAGTATATAATTATTAGGCGGTATAAAATTGAAGTAGAATAGACCCTCGTTATTTATCACTCGAGTACCGCAGTTACATGTCACTCATGAAGTAGTTCGGTAAACTTCACTATATAGCGCTCGGATATATATAGTAGTATATTATAGTATATATTAATTTATTAGTTGTTTCATTATATTGAATAATTATATATATATAACGCTACCGCTCTCATCAGGTAGATGGAGGTATTTGGCCACCTTAATGGCTTGCTCCTGGGGTTTTAGGGATAAATTAAATTCGAAACGGTTAGTATAATTATATTAATGTATTCGAGAACACTTAAAGCTATTGGTTAATTTCTCACACGCCGCCTCACATGTTGCTGTAGAATTTCTCTCACACTACATGGATGCGAAGAGAAATATATGAAAGAACCAACCAGGCGTTGACCTAGACGTGTCTGAAAATTCTTCTAACTGAGACCCCAGTCCAAAGTTATTACATCTCCTTACACAATGTAGAAGCCTCTAAGCTTGCATCTTCATTTAGCCTGTTTGACGATATTAAATCCTCATTGAAAAGCATATTTTGTTGAATATTCGGTATCCAACAATAGAAAATTTCCATTTATATTTAATATATTGTCCATCTTAAGGCACAAATTATTCCACAGATTTATATTTAGCATTCAGGCCACATAGAAAATGTCTTAGGTTATTTATTAAATATTATTTTCACTTTTCATTTTTTTATTTAACATTATCATGAAATAAATCCTTATTAGTTTCTGAAAAGAAAATATTACCAATATGTACCAGTATATAGCTTGACACATGTTACAAACCATCAAGTATACTAATAATGGTTTCCACCAAAATTTTTTTCCTCTCATATATTATATATATATTATATATATATGATATAAATATATAAATACGAGAAAGCTCTTACATTTTTTTGATACTTATTTAGTATATTACTATATATATATATATATACACTAGCTTAGTAGTACGTAGGTGTACATTAGTTAATAGTTTACTAATCATTAGTTACAATATACATATGGAATATTATATAAATTCCGCTGATAATAACGTAAACGAGAGGGATAACGAGAAGTCCAAGATATATAAATAAATAATATATCCCTATATATAATATGTTGTTAAATATACATAGTACGGTATAAGAATGTCCTCATTTGAACAGTTAGTATAAGCTAATAATTATTTTAACTACGTTTTTATATTATCTACTGTTTAATACTACTTATTACTAGGTATATGATCTGCGAATAAAGTGAGATTTTCACTAGCGATGGTCATGTAGTATAGAGGTAATTAATAGTTTATATATATTGGAAAATAGATTATTAATTATGTAATGTTACATAATATATATATATTACGTATATATTACGTATATCGCTCAACATAGTACAGATATATATATATAATACTAGTAATAGTATTCCGCGTGATATTATTATAAAACATCGGAATTCGGTATATGAAGGCATACAACTCGTTCTTCGGCGCGCCTCCAAATCAAATTTCTTGAAACGAGGTTGGTCAGCACCAATTTCGTAATTAAAAAATTTAGGTGCAATTCCGATCAGAAAAATTTTCTGCATAACTAAATCTCTTCCTCTCTCTAGTATAGTATATACTACTGTCACCTATATACATACTATTATATATATATTATATTATATATATACAATATATATATATATATATATAATATATATTATATGTATTAGGTATAATATATATAAGAAGAGAAAGAAGAGATAAAGAAAAAGATTTCATTATCTCAAAAATTATTTGAACTACTAATTTTTTTTAATACAACATATGCATTTATAGGAATTCGTAGTGTTTGGGTGAGATGAAACAGTCTCCTGTGAAGTAGTAAGTTATTCAGTAAAATAACAAGTAGGAAGAATTAAACTTGACCTATAATATTTTAACAACAACAAATAATTAGTAGTTAGCACGTTAGGATAGTCCAGTATAGTAGTTATAGTAGCTAGCGTGCTATGTATTGAAGGGATTAGGTAGTAGTTAGTTAGTCCCTGAGAATGAGTACTCCCTTCTCATTACAAGCACTCCAGAAGATAGAACTATGAAACACCTTGGCTTAATAGTAATATATTAGTAGTAGTAGTTAGTAGTTATTAAGTATTCTAGGTGAGAGTAAGGTATTATACTCACGTACAGTAAATCTGAAGAGTCATAATCAGCACTGTGATAGGAAGTTGTAATTTTTATTTATTCCCTAACAAAAACAACAATAAATGTGGAGCTTAATAAAAACATTAAATTGTTACGGAATCATTAAACTATCTTAATATCTAAAATATATAATTTATTCTCAAAGATATTGAATTAAGGACAATAAAATGTATTAATAACTTTAAAAAAAAATATTTATTTTAAAACACTTTTAATTGAATATTTTAAAATATATATATTATTAAACAAATAAATTTAGCGGTAGCGATAATTACAACAAAAAATGCAAATTGTTGGTCATCTTTTGAATAATTTCATATTTTACATACATATAATGGATTATAAAGAAAAAAAACTTCGCATGGCTAGCTTTTTATCAACTAGGTTTAATATGACTGGTACACAAACACCACACACACACACACACACACAACATTCTCCTACACACACACCACCACCACACATACATACATACTTACATATATATAATATATTATAATTAATAATATATATATATATATAAGTAATATATATATATAATATATAATATAACCTCTCACTCATGTGATACACGAGTATATACTCTCCGGCGTAAATGAGTATATATATATATATATTAAGGGTAAGTATATATATAATATATAGATAGTTTTTCAGATTTTATATAGTACGTTATATAATAACGGCAGATAGATATATATATATATCTATATCACGTGTAATAAAAAGTACTGGATATTTCTAGTGAATTGTGTTCATTTGATTTTTCTTAGGAGGTATATATTATATTTATATATATTTATAATATTATCTAATATATACCGTATACTCAACATATATCTCCGCTATATAAGAGAGAGAGAGACTTCTCTCCCAGATTCTCTTCTACTCTCTTGCTTGTTCATAAGAAGAAAGAAGAGAAGCTCTACACTCACCTGCTACTTCAGAATGAACTCTCTCTAATTACAGAATTTAACCCATAGTCCCAGCACCCCACTCAAGAAGACACCCTCTCAAAGATGTCTTAGAACATAGCAAGCCCCTTAGAGAACAGGATAATATCCATCGCCTTCAGGGAAGCACCCTTCTCAAAAATTACCTTCATTCTAAGGACCAGGCTGCCAAGAGAAGGAAGTTCGTACTGACGAACAAACAGTATTCAAGAAGCGCAGATGCTCAGCTGGAGCTACTTTCCAAAAACCTTCCTCCACTGAACAGAAGCAGGACAAAACCCAGCAGTTCCCAGCAGAAGACCAGCAATTAAAGGAAGAAATTCAACATCGATGCAAAACCGGTGGTGAAACCCACACACTCACACGTCACCCTGGTTTAAACCTCCCGGTCAGGGCTTACCAGGGCCTCAGTTTAAACATGGCTGGGATGTCCGTCGGGTTTCGCTGGATATCAATTCTTTGAGAAAATGATTTACGAATCTATTACACATATCAAGATCCTCATCAAGCAATGCATGATACTGTGGAAGAAAAGTCATACCGTAATCTCAGACCTCCGAGCTACAGTTCAACATGGATTTTCCATCGCCACTTTATAACCAATGTTCAAGATGTCACAATAGACGAATCAGACAGTACTTAGATTGATTAATCTCACTGAGAAATATACGTATCATTAAGTACTCAGATAGGTATTATATAATATACTTTGTCGGAAAAATTCTATTTCGAAATCCGTACAACTTTCTATACGAATTATTACTCTAGCGGACTGTTAAATGATTATTAATTGCTTCCGAGAATTAATAGCTCCCTCATATTTGGACTTATCTAAAGTCTTACGGCGGGTAATTATTGATTATTCACCTTATTATCCTTAGGCAAATGGATTATTTTACACCTTAGCTTTTAATAGCGTGAGGTATATGAAATACGAGTAAGTCAATTATTACAGAATCCCATCGATTAACCTAGCAACACGCGTAAGATAATATTTATAATACATACATATAAGTTTTTCTATTTGTTATTTAAATTAAGATTTCTACAAACTTCAAAGTTGTGAAAGAACTGTACGGTTCTCTGTCTATTCATTTCACTTCCCCTGTCGCTCTCACTTACGTGAAAACAATAAGAAAAAACAAAAATATCATTCCAATTAATTATCATCTTGTCAGATTTTTATTTGTGTACTTTCGAAATAATAAAAAATAAAGAGAGTAAATCGGAGTGTAAGAAAGGGAAGAAGAAAAAGAAAAGAAAAAAAACAATAATAATAAAAGAAAAGAAATAAAAAGATATAAAGAGCACAGATTATTTGGATTGGACGCCTCTGGATATTGCCTGCCAGAATTAAAAAAAACGTAGATAGTGAATGTCGTTTGAAGTAACAAAAAAGAAAACTTAATAGCTAGAAAAAATATAACTCTTAAGAAGATAGAAATTATCTAAAATAATGATAATAGATAAAAGAGGTTGTGAAATTTGAAGAGTTCAAACAAATGTTTAAAAAAAATTTGAATCTAATATCCTTTACACGATTGAACACACAAAAATCCAGCTCCCTGTTCACACATAGCAATCACACAGTATAAAGAAACATTTAAAGGCAAAAAACAAAAAAAGAAAGAAAAACATTTGCTTCAATAAGGAGATACCTTCCTTTATACCTTCTTTTTAAATTTTCAAATTGAAAGAAAAATGTTTGAAAAAAAAAGAATTTTATAAAATTTTCATAACCTTTAATTATTTCTCTAGACGAAAAATTATTTCTTTTTTTTATTTTTTCTCTTGTCCTGTCAACCCATGTGTCATCGGACTCAAAAACCATAAAATAAGTCCGACTTTGAGGATAATGAGATACATTATTATTGAAAAATGAGATATGACAAAGTTCAAGAAAGATTGACTAATGAAAAGAATTGTAGCACTGAAAAAAAGTAAAAAAGTACAGTATAATGTTGAGGTTAGGCAATTAATAAAAATTAAAATTATATACTTTTAAATAAAAAATGGTAACTAAAACCTGAACCCAAATTGTAGATCTTAAAAATAATATAATTAATAATAATTAATATATAATAAATAATAATTAAATACTTCATATCAATAACTTAATAATAATAATAATAATAATATTATAATAATAATAAAATAATAATTAAATAATAAAATATATTTTAATAATTTCTAAATTATCATAGATTCATAATAATAATAATATTAACCAATAATAATAATAATAATAATAATATCATAAACTTTATCGTCAGGTTTCTTTATAGATATTAACATTTTTCTCATTCCATCTAAATTTAAATATTTCAAGCTCATATTTTATAATTCAAATATTTATTAGGAGCTAAGGAACGATTTAATTCTCCTCGTGCGAGAAAAAGACAATGTGAAATGTGAACGATATTAATTTATCCTAAGATTAACAAATGCTAATGTGAATATAATATTTGCACCTTCTAAAATATAGCTGAAAAATATTTAAATTTTAATCAAAAAAAAATAGATCATCTCCTTAACCTCTGTAAAATAACCATTTATTATTATTGATTATTATTATTATTATATTATTAAATATTATTATTAATTATTATTTTATTATGATTATTATTTATTATTATTATTAATTATTATATTTTATATTATTATTATAATTATTATAATTATTGATTATTATTATTATTATTATTATTTTATTCATTATTATTATTAGTACCATTATGTTATATTATTTTAATTGTGAGAGTTCCTTCAGGTTTCTCAGTTACATTTTGTGACGCGTTTGCACTCAACTTCCTATTATAATATTTTAGATTTTTTGTGTACTTAAGTCTCTTTTATTTATCAATTATTTGCTTTCTTACTCTTTTTCATTTATAATTATTTTCATTCATTACCAAATTTTTTTAAATTTATTTTTCCTTATTTCATTTTCAAAAAAGTTAAGTGTGCGATATTTGATGTCATTATATTCATTTTAATAACAGCGTTTCCTTTCCAAGTCATGAAAATTTAAAAAAAAAAAAAAAAAAAAAAAAAAAAAAAAAATAATACAAAATGTAAAAAAAAAAAGATAACCTCTTTTTCTTCTGCGGAGCCGATGTTCGGTGTCTGTGTTGTTGTGATAGTACCAGCATGACTATCTGTTGACGATTTGAATAAATCAAGATCATCAGAACACAACATTCAGGATGTCCTTAGTTCTTCAGAATCCAGTTAGTTTTCTTCCTGTTTTTTCTTTGTTTATTGTTATCTGGTTCTTCTGTGGATAATAAACTCTTTTTGTATTTCAAAACCGACAGTGTGAGATCTTTGTGTTCTTTAAGGGAACTAGTTGGGCAGGTATTATATTACCAACACGATTTTTTGAAACTATTAGGGGATTCGATGTATTGATCTTTCATTTGTTTTTGTGTATTTATCTATTTCTCTTTATTTTCACATTAATTTTCTTTCTTTTTCTATTAAGTTTTTTACGCTCCTTTACACCTTTTTTCTTGGTCTCTCGTACTCACACTGATCACGTTACTAAATGCTCGCTTTTTTCTTTAACCTTTGTCCGTGATTCCTTTATTGACTATGATTTCTCTCCCGACGCGTGTGTTGTTAAAATTTGTGGTGTTCCTTTCCATTTTTTGTGGTGTTCCGCAGGACATTGTTCTAAGTTTATTATTGTTTTTTTTTTTTTTTTTTTTTTTGTCTGCAAGACACAGACGGCATTTTGTGCATTAATGTTTATTCTCTCCATTATTTTCTACAAACGCTGAGAAAAATCAGATATTCAAGGACGAATTTACCTTGGAATTGAATATATTTGGTTCTTCTTATTCTGTCTTTCTCTTTTCCACTATCGGCCGCGCTCGACAAGACGGAGGAGCGAATAATATCACCAGGAAAAAGAACAAATAAGTAGTTATCTTACCTGAATATTCTCCACATGGGTACTTATCGTGACATCAGAGGTTTAGCAACCACTAAACGACGCACATATTTCCTGAGTAGATTTATTTATAGGTAGTTCGAATTGATACAAATTTTCGCATAAAAGTCTATTACAGTTACTAGTGCTGTTGTTATATATCCGCCATGAGATTATTATATATTGCTATTATATTATTTATTAATAATAATAAATGCACTCTTAATGTATTATGAGTGACTTAGTCAGGAATTTAAATTATTAATTATATATTAATATTATATAACGATTATATATATATATATAGTATAATATTATTTCGAATCCGACTTTGGAAATCTCGATTAATATTTATATACTATTTATATATTACTCAGCGAATTATGTGTTGCCATCTCCATCAAGATGAACATTGTCTTCAAAGACTTTATATAACGTTACATAAATACCATTTGAACCTCCTTGAAAAGAAATCATTGTTATATTTGTACGATACCAGTCTCCGCGGCGGCAGTTAAAGATTTTATATTAGTTACATGCTTAAAGATTATGATTAACACTCTCACGAATCCAGCCCATTTAGACAGCTGAAGTTGTGTGCCGTGAAAACCCACGTATTAACAGCTTACTGTATGAGTTCCTTGGAACCTTTTGACACCATGATCTTGTCCTTTCTCATAATTGTCTTTCCTCTATATTCTCGTTTTTTCTGCTTCCTTTCCCAGTGCACTGACACGTTTCTTAATATGGTCCCAGGCTCCTCTCTGATAACTATCTCTTTACGCTTACGAACTTCTTCTGCAGATTCCAAGTAACTCCGGATAAATTTTTTAATTTCGTTGGAGCCATATTATTATTCTTTCTCCTAATCTCTATTTTCTAAACACATCTTCCATCGAGGTTTTATATCATGCTTAGATTTCTCAACTACTTTCGACCAATTCTTATAACAAGTTCAATTCTGTAATCATATCTAGCACTTACTGGTCTTCTCCATTACTTCTCCACTACAGTCTAGCTATCATAGTCCCGAAAAAGCGTTGAATATATATAAATACTAATGTCTTATATGACGTACATAGTTATTGATTATTGTATCCCTATAGTATAGTATTATATATAATATATATATATATATATATATAGTTAATCCCTACTTGTATATTATAGTATATATATATTATTATTATATATTATATATATATATATATTATATATATATATATATATATATTATATATATAATGATATATATTATATATATAATATAATATATATTATAGTAATATTAATATATATATTATAATATAATGATTATATATGTTTATATATATAATACGATCATATGTATTTATGTTGTTTTTTTTTTTTTTTTGGTTGTTTGTACATATATTAATACCTAGTGTAATTCTGAATGAATTTTTGTTTCTGATCACTAAATGATTACAAATGCTAGGAGAATTATTTTTCAAAGCATGACAACAACAAGTTACTTTTTTTGTAATTACCCGCTACACAAATTTTTAAATTAACATTCCAGATTTACAGTAAATTATCCAATATTTTAAAGAAAATATTTTTTTTAAATTATTAACTACATTTAATTGATTTCATTAATATTTTAATTATATTTTTTATCATATTAATGGTTTATTTTTATATTAACTTTCAATATACAATTTCTATACTATTATTTTTGTTTCTTTGTAGGATAAATAAAATTACTACTATTACTAGTAGTAAGAAAAATAAAAGCAACAGCATTTACTACTACTCCACACTACTACTACTAAACTTACTCTACTACTACTACTACTACTACCTACTACTACTAACAGACTTTCTTACACTGTTATATCATCTTTGTATTCTCTTTATAAAATATAACAGGTACTACTACTACTACTACTAACTTTATACTACTATGCTACTACTACTACTACTACTACTACTAACTACGCTATTTCTCTTGTTAATATGAATAACCTAAATATAAAAACTTGTATATTTGATCATATTGCCAAATTCGGTGTTCACTGTACAATCGTCCAAGTGAATTCAGTTAGATGAGTTGCCAGTCATCATATTCGTTATTAAAAAAAATCAATCAGTTAGAATCGTTTTTGAGAATGAAAATCTCTCTCTCTCTCTCTCTCTCTCACTCTCTCTCTCTCTATATATATATATCTATATATAATTTACTGTAATATATATATGATATATATATATATATATATATATATTATACAAATATATACATTTATTATATTAGTATATTTTATATCAAAAGAAAATTATTCATTCAGATCTTGCTCTAATTACTTAAATTTTTTATTACATTTGCCTGACAACTCCGTCTCACCAATTTTTTCTATATATAATAATCTTTATATATATATATAGTATTATATATATATATATATATATATTACCCTATATATATATAGATCACCTATTATACTGAGTATTCCACGGCGGATATAGAAGGAAGTATAGGTAGGTTTTCGTCTGTATCTGTATATACAAGTATATTAAAATAGTATCCGTTTGACACAATATATAATATATATATAATAAAGTATATATAAACTGGAACGGTAAGATATATATATATATATTATATAATATATAATATATAATTTATATTATAACTAGTATTAGATATACTTATGGTAAAAACATTATATATACTGGTAAATTATCATTATCACTATAAATATAGGGATATTATATATAATATATATATATAGTTATTATATATACCTGCTAGTTGTAATATTAATTATTATATACTAATATATATATATACAATATATATATATGATATATAAGGGCAGATTAACATTAATACTATTATATATTATATATATAAGAAATTAATTTTAACCATTTATTATTACTTATTTTGTAAAATTTAACAAATCAGAGTATATTGATATTTTTCTCATGTCAGAAAACGGAGCGTATAATATTTATTTCAGTCAAGATAAGGTTAAAAAAAACAAAAATGAAAGGTAGATAAATTTAATATTAAATAAAATAACTAAGAAATTTCTTTCCCTCGCGTAATTTAAGTGCATTCTGCGATTTCTGCTTCAGGGAATCAAATTTGTCCTTAAGAGCTGCTAATTTCTAATTTAGAAAACTGCGAATTTTCTACTTTACCTTTTACAAAATGTTAATTTTTAATTTAAATAGTTAAAATTACCCAATGGCTAAATCGCAACGACGCACAGTTGCTGACCGGCTTACGACTTGTAGGTGTAATCACCTTGGACTGGAATCTCCGACCCCTCTCCCACAGGAACTTCTCCCCTGCACGTTATAACCGCCCAACTCTACTTTCATATTCTTCCGCATCATGTTGTACGATATTTTAGGAAAGTAGACACGTAAATTACAATGGCTCCTAAGTTTTATAATCAACAAAATCAATATAGACGAATTTTACCTTTATAAAACCTTTATATATATTCAACAATGAGGTCGAAATATACCTTTATAAAACCTTTATATATTCAACAATAGGGTTGAAATTTACCTTTTTAAAACCTATTTTTATCCAACAATAAGGTCGAATTTTACCCTTATAAAATCTAGATTTATTCAACAATAAGGTCGGAATTTACCTTTATAAACCTTAATATATTCAACAATAAGGCTGAAATTAACTTTATGAA